>WAAE01008372.1:2262-35891 GCA_013400495.1 Nicator chloris
GACTTTTGTCTTGACCAATGTGATTGGACAGGTGGTTCCTTCATCCTCTAATCCACAGCCATTTCTCAAATAGTATATAAGTGATGCAAAAAAACTCGCTCTCTCTTTCTGCCCTTGACAGCTCAGGTGTGAGTGTCATTCTTTTGTGTCCTGTTGCGACAGAGGACCTTTCACCAAGGACGCTCTCTGCAAATACAAAACTGTTTCAAGACTGAAATGTTTTAAAGGATTGCAAGGAGACCACTACTACTACTACGACTGACAGAACACTGAAAGGCTTCTCCCACCTCACAGACATCACCATGCTGGAAATGGTATCAGAACCCAACCCAACAATTGCCTGTGCAAACTGCACAGCCTATCTGTAAAGACTGCAATGGGATGTACATTGGTGCACAGAACGCAGTTTGAGAAACAGAAAATTTACTTCTCCATGCACTTTTTTCTTCAAGTGTCTGGACACAACAGCTGAAGAAGCGCACCAAGGAATGGAACAAAGTTTGGATAGGAAGAGAAGTACTACCCAAGTCAACAAGATGAGAGATTCTCCACAAGTAATATGAAGCTACACACGACACTAAAAGAGATGGTTGTACACAATGAAAACAAAACAAAAAAGCTAACAAATCCTCTTGGAGATTAGCTCACTGCACAGGGGCACAATTAGAAGAATCCTGCATTTACTAATGTTCTATTGTAGTCCACACCAATCAGCACTGCACCTACATAGTTAAAGAGAGTATGCAGCTGAGGGCAACAGCAAGAGATAACACATCAACTCAGAAACAAATAGTGAGTGGAAAGGTCAGGACACTATAGCATCCATAAAACAAAGAGGAAACAGATATTAGTCACAATCATCACCTCTGAAGGTAGAAAGAAAGGAAATATCCAGAAATACTACCACTGCGAAGACAAGCCTCCCCCTACATGCAAGGACACCAGTGCACAAAGACCAGTGCCATCATTCTCAGTGCCCTGGAAACAGGGCAGCCTGTTTATCCAGAATAACATTTCTCCTTGATGGAGGATCTCCAGATGATGTAAGAGACATGACTGTCATCTGCATTACACCTGAACTTTGAGATGGCCAAGACTGAACTAAGAACTGTGCAAGCTGGTACTGTGCAATGATTCTATAAGCTTTTAATTGCATTTCTATCATCTTAAATAACATTTCAACAGTGTTTGTTTTCAAGTTTAAATGTGCTCTGTCCTCTGTTTCTGGACTCTACTGCATATAGGTCTTGAAGGAGACAAACAAAGCTAGAGCTTCCTCTAGTGAACTAGATCAAGCTCTACCTGAAAGCTGAAATTTGTCTCTGCTATCCTCTGCAACACAAGACCAATTCTTCAGTTTTACTGAGCAGAACAATAAACCTCACGCAATTTTAAGAACACAGAAAACAAGAAGGAAAATGAAACAGAAGACACTCTGCAATATTCCAAATATTAGGTTACAACGTCTAGCATCAGTAGCAACTTGATCTTAACCTGTTACTTCAGAGAATGGACCATCCCCACTCACCTAACACATCTACTTAAGTCATGGCATCAAAGAACAGATTTTGTTTTCAAACTTACATGTTCATGCCTTACTCAAGAGTGGAGAGGGGGGCACACTCCTTTGCAGGGGGAACAATACTATGCAATAGAAACGACTATTTGTTAGACACTGGAGAAAATGCATATGTTATACTGTTTATCTGCTATATAGAGCTATACTTTGTTACTGGTTACAGCAACTTAGAACTATTTCTGAAAGAAGTAGAAGTATCCTGAAGTCCTTGAAATCTGAGAGACCATCACCACCTACTAAGTGTCAGGTCACTGAACAAGAGCACCATTTAAGCAGCTCAGGGTACTATCTTACAAGCTTAAAATGGAATTTAAAAACCATGACATCTTAAGAATATTTTTCTTAGCAAAAGAAAGAATGTAGAGCAAAAATAAAACACACGAAGCGTTCTGAACTCATGTGAAAGAAAAGAAAATGCAATTCATGTTGCTCTGAACTCCAGGGTATCAGTTAAAGTAACTGGGCTGGCAACTGCTGATTCTCTAGAATATTAGATGCTTAAGGGTAAGACCACCTGAGCTGAAAAAAAGATTTAAAAACTTGAAAAAAGATTGGAATAAATTCAAGTTCTCACAAAGCTGCTGATCCCATTCTAGAAGGCTTGGAAGCCAAACTTTACACAGCCAAAGATGACAAAGACCTCTGAAGTACTAGCTAATATAGTATGTATATATGTATGGATAACAACATGCATGTATACTGCATGGAACAGAGCATGTGGAAATTCAGAAACATAAAACACTGTGGAAAACACAATAAGGAACTGTCATTACCATCATGAAAAAAGAAGATAGAAGAGCATCCCACCAAAGATATTGCTTGCATATACCAAGCTTAAAATAAATATAAAAGTCCAGACATCTGAGATTAACAATGCAAACTCACAGTAGTCTGAACTAGAAAACACTTCACATTAAGATCCATTTGCATTCATCAGCAGCCCTTTCTCTCATACAGAGGTGACTTTGCTATGAGGTTTATCATTTCTGTGAGCTGAATCACTATGAGGTCACCAAGATTGAACCCAGAGGCACCTCCATGGTCAGCTAGAAATTTAATGTGTAGCAACACTATACGTCACATAATTGCAAAAAAAAACAAACCCAACCAAAATGTAATTAGACAAGATGTTAATGAATAAAATTGCTATAGATAATCTAATGCTGAACAGAGTTGAAACAATCAGATATCTAAAGATCGTGCATCTCTTCTCAAACAAAAAATTATATCTAATTACAAGACATGAATCAACTTCAGCTTTCTCTATCATTAGTAATGAATGAAAACATTTATAAAACTTCGGTCACAGGCACCTTGGACACAGCATCAAAAGTAACAGAATACAAATTAATTTATCAACAAAAAAAGAGCAACTGATAACTTACATGTTGATGGAAGGTATTAACGTATTTGTTCATGCAGACATTAACCAGGAAACTTAAAAATTATCCTCTTCCAGGTAAAGCTTTTATAACCATTTGTCCAAGCCAGCATAAAATATTTACAGATGTCAAGAAAAATGAGAAGAGGAAACAGTCGCAATAGATCCCAAAACAAAACACAAACCCAAATAAACTGACTACACATACAGTGCGTCTTTCACAAACCAGGTCATCTGCCTATCTACAGACTGAGTGAGAAGCAAAGAAATCTCAGCAGAACTTACACCTCATTGCTGGGATTCTGTGGGGGGGAGGAAACAGAGAGCATGTTTACCGTAAGATATCAAATTATGCAATGGTGGGGATACAACAAATATTTACATGAAAAATATATTGGGAAAACACATCCTCAGATACTCAGGCCTTGTCATATAGTTAAGGAATTTCAGCAAGTATTCTTTGAACTGCCTTCTGAATAAAATCCTAGGATGTATTGACATGGCATGTAAGACTCCTAATTCTTCTGTGGAATTGAGCACGAGCTTTTAAACCATCACATTTAGAATACATTGGATCAGAGCTAATAAACAGGCTGACAACGAAGACTGCAACTATTAGTCCTCATTTATATTAGACATTTTATAGAACATCACTGAAACAGTGACAGCAAAATGATCAGTTGTACCAAACTCTTGCACAGATCATTTTAGCCAGGTTTGTTAGATTCCAAAGCCTGGAGGGAAGAAAACAAACAAAATCCACTCAACAAAAACAAACAAACAAAAAGCCACAAACACAATCCAGGAAGGATCAATAGCCATCCTTCCTCATAATCAAAACTATCAGAAGATAAATAATAATAAATTCCCAGACTACAAAGTATTTCTAGAAAATATTGATTGCATAAAGACCATAAAACCAGAGATTTAAACAGTATTAAAGATGATGAATAAACTTAAAATAGTCTTTGTAGTTCCACAATCCAAGAAAATATATATTTTAGTGCTCAAAAGAGAAAAGTAGAAGCAAAAGCAATCCAAGCTTTGAAATAGCCAACTATTAGTACCTCCTGATCCCTAAACATACAAAATTATTGTTAATAATATTAACATATTATATAATACTATTTTATCACATAATATATAATATATTGTTCAGTATGTAATGTTATAACATATTATGTCTGTATATTGTCCATAAATAAAACCAAAAATCTGCCTCTCAGAAAATTATATTTTAAAAGCATCTTTCAAGTCTCATAAAGTTTCCTTTTAAAAATAGAAAAAATAAAATACTCTACAGGTGCCAGATATATCTCCACAGTGAAGGCTGAATTCGCTATTCAGTGCATGATTCATCACGTTTTTTAGTCACAGGAGTTTTCACAATTCCCTAGAATGTAACATGAACCTTCCAGTTTACAAAGAAATCCATTCTAATTTAAGTTCACATTCAAGAAGGTATAACTAAGAATTTGCATTATTAAACCCTTTAGATAATCCACGTGGATTTTCTGAAGCCTTTTATTTATAGTTTCATACTGAATTGTAGGTTTGACTCAAGGGGAAGTTCCAAATTCTTCTGCCTATGGAGTTCTGCAGGCTGTTGCTACATTAACTTCTGGGCTATACATGCCTTTTCTCATGCATGTCTGGCAAACTGCAAACTAAATCAAGTTCTTTAGCCCAAAGATTGTGATAACATTAAAACAAATCCAGTATCCTCTTCAAAGCAGACTTATTAAAGGAAAACAACAACACTGTAAAGCAAAACAATGTATATAGAGCCCAGTGCCCGCCTTTAAGACATTCCTGGAATGTCTTAAATTCCCTTCAAGATCCCAGTTTTGGTAATCTCTGCCTCTATCTGGGCAAAGCAGGGAGTTCACATGCATACCACGAGATGGGCAACCTCCCAAGCAGCCACTCACATACACTTAAGGTATAGGATGCTTTGATCCTTCTTTTCAGAAACAAGAGAAGGTGGGAAGGAAATCTCACTCTTAACTGTTCTGTTTCCTTCTTATCTTCTGACATCACAAGCCTTTTCTTCTCCTTCCATATACTTCTCTATCATGTAAAATGTTTCCTCTGATAGGGTTTATGTTTGCCACTGTTAAGTTCCGAAGCATTACGAAGCAACAGAAATGTTAAGATGCAACCATGTTCTTTGTTTCAGTGTAAATAATATGTATTTTCTAAGGTCTGCAAAAAGATTAGAAGTTGCATTAACTCTGAAAGTTAGCCTTTAAAAAATAAAACCTTTCCCTTTATAAGATTCCAGAAATAAATGCTAAATAAAACGTAATTTTCTTATTATTTTCACTGGACAGCTTCAGTGAGAATCAGAGCTAGTCACCACTTCCTACTATTTCAACTTTGGCATATTTTTGCTTCAACTTCCTGAAAAGAAAGAGATTCCACTTTCCCCAAAAACTCATTTTCCTTTCCAAGGTGAGACAAGAAAGACAGTAACTATTCTGAAGGGGCTGAATTGTGAGCCTTCGATCAAGAACAAAAATGGTTTTGTGTTAGGGAAACAAACAAACAACTTGATAAATATATTATGAGAATATCATTATTAAATGACATGTGTCCTAAAAGTCATTGCTGTATCTTATCTGCAGAACATCATATATATACACACAGAGCAGTGCCCAGTATTTGTAACAGAGCACATCACATGCTATCACACAGAGGCACTCAAGGGTTCCTTCCCTATCACTGACCCAATCTACATGCCTATCAAGTGATGTTTTTCCAGCAATTACTTTTTGGTCATACAACAGAGGAATTTCACGGCTCAAAGACTATGAGATATAAAGCTAAAATTAAACCTGACCCTACATATCAAAGCCAGCATTGTAATTTCAAAGTCAAAGTTTAAAAGAAGTCAAGCCATGGTTTGATAGGGTTAACAATCAGCTGGCCTATGTAGCAACAGCACTGCATATGCTCTAACTTAACGCACTTTCATATGCCTCCATACTTGCTCGGAGCTAACAACAATCATCTGTTTCATTCTTTAAGATCCTCATTTCATCTTAAATTCAAATACTAAAGTATGTTCACTTACTCACTTGAACGTAATAAATGCCTGTCCCTAACTCGTTTAATACTTTTAGAGCAATCCCAAGACCAAATAATTGCAAATGCAAAGTGTAACTGTGGGTTTACCTGATTGATTTGAATTAGTGAGCTTGTTACCATGGGGTTCGAGTAACAGCTTCCACAATATGAAAATAAGATACTCCCTTCTCAATGAAGTCACTATTTCTACAATAGAAAATTCCTTCAAAGCACTCTGGAGGCTGACCTCTTTTTCATCTGCCAACTGGCAGCTACTTTTGATATGTAATACTAAATGATTCAATTAGTCACAGAGCTAGCACCATCAAAGAAACACAGAGATGAGGGGAACACTGGAATCTAAACAAATTGCACAATAAAGGATATTCATGATATAGAACATATTTAGGAATGACAAAGATCTACTGGCTCCAAATTCTAGTTCCTGCCTGTCCTCTCATTCTCTTTCCCAAAACGAACCAAAATTAAATAATCATGCTGCACACTTTAAAGATGTGGTGGGTTGACCCTAGCCAGCAGCTAAACATCCACACTACCAGACCCAGTACAAAAAAACCCAAACCTCTGAATATGTAAAGTACCCCATAGCTTTATATATTTCTTTATCAACAGAAGCCGACTGCAACTTTTCTCCTCAAATTATTCTATCTCTGTGCATTGTACAGACAAGTTCTGAAACAGTATCTCCATACGTCTTGCATAGCAATGACACTATTGACACCTTCAGGAGTAGGAGTCTCCCAGGAGTACATGACAGAGCAGCTCCCTCCTCCACCCTAGTGCTCCAGAAATAGACAATTGCTAGAAAGCATTTTTCAGAAAGCAGAATTTTCCAAACACTGAATATGGAAAAGAGAACAAGGAAGAGAGAAGCAACTTATTCCTACTAAACTGAATTTCAGAAGCTTGAAAAGACAAACAAGGTTGAGAATTTTTAAAATAAAAATGAGAATTGGTACTTCATACAGCTATATGATCAGGATTAAAATCGAGTTGCTTATTATGCTACATTAGACAGTTCTTTGTCGAGTTTATACAAATGTGTTTATTCCTCAAACTATCTTTAAATAACGATCCCTCAGGGATATGTGTTCTCAACCTTTATAAAAGAAATCCAGACATAGCTATGTAAATATACTGAATAAATGTGCCCCACTTCCTTTCCCCTTACCTTTTCCTCTTCCACACTTAAATGTAGCAACACCTATCGAGACAAGTATGTTTTGCTGCAGCTCTTCTGCTTCTTCTTGAAAGAAATCTACAGTCCCTTCGGTTTCTGCAGCTATCAAGAGACCGCCTTTTTTTTTTCCTTCCCTCCTCCCCCGCCAAGCAGCGGTGATAGCCATGTTCCTCTGGGGCAGCTCCTCCAACCGCAGGACCGAGGAGACCCAGCACCACCACTTGCCTTTCACATCGGCCCATTCAAGAATGTCAACTACATTAACCCGGCGAGCAGCTCTCTCAAACTTTTGCAGTGAACGGCATTATATGCTTACCCTCACTTCATCATGGAGAAAAAGATGATGACAGAAAAGGAATGAAGGACATAGGTTAACAGCACCTTCATTGCTATCAATACAGAGAACACACATTCTGATTATGTTTTACACGCACTTCTAAATTAACATCAAAATTTAGATTTACTGCAGTGTTCAAGTTGCCTGGAAACTTCTGAGAAGCACAGAATCCCTATTAAAAAGAAATAAAGCCCTTCCCCAACACAACAACCTTAAACGGAGCATTTCTGTTGTATCTTTAAAGGTCATACATATTTCACATGTTGAACTACTACTCCAGAGGGTCGTCAAGTAACAACCGAGCTACAAGAAGATTCATAGACTGAAAAGCCAGATAACTCTGCGGTTACGTGTACGCACATTCCCTCCCTACAATTCCGGCATTTCACCGAGGTCAGAGAAAAGCTATCACATAAAACGACTTCATTTAGGACTGGAACAAACCAGCCCCCCCAACATAGCCGTAGAAGTCGGTCAAACACACAATTTTAAAAAAAAAATGTTTATAAGAGAGCCTGGCTACTCTTTACCTCCTTCAAAAGCGTCTAATACCACCGGGAAGTGGGACAGGGGAGCCAAGCATGGAGCAGAAGTCGAAGAGAACTACTTTTTTCAGAAATAAGAGAAGGCCCCCTCCCCGCCCCCATCGTACACACTCCTGCCCTTCTCTTCCAGCTCATCCTCTTTTTCCCCCCGCCGCTGAGATTTCCCTACTGGTCCCAGCCAACTCTCCCGGAGCTCCCTGTTTAGCAGTGTTTTCCCCGTCCCGGGCCGCCCGGGCCCCTCCGCCCCCGCACGACCCCCGGGCCCGCCCGCTCACCGTTCCTCAGCTCGTGCTTCACCGTGAGGAGCGGCAGCTCCGCTTCCCCCGAGGGTCCCTCCATGTCCTCACGGCGGCTCCCCTGCCGCTCCCGTGAGTGTGAGCGCGGCGGCGGGGGGATGTCACCTGCCCGAGACGGGTTCTATTTTCCAGGGGCGCTCCGGGGCAGAGGAGCCATGCAGGCGCGCTGGGGGCTGCCGCTCTCCCCTCCGCCTTGTTGGTAAACGGGGAGGGGGAGAAAAACCCAAACCTACACCACCCAACAACAAACAGTTATTAAAATCTAGGGAGGCACACGCACGACGGCTTCCCTCCCCCGGCGCTCAGAACCAGCCCATGTCCTTGCGCCTCCCCTCCCCCGAGCTCCGGCCGCCCTCCCCGCCCGACAGCGGGGAGCGGAGCCGAGCCCAGCCGAGCCGAGCGGAGCCGAGCGCGGCCGGGATAGGCTGAACGACACGGGGGGAGGAGGTGGGAGCGCCGCGGGGAGCGGCTCCTACTCAGGCGCTCGCGCCCCCTCCCGCCCCGGGCCAGACGCTTATTGGCCGCGCGCGCCCGCGAGCCTCGGCGGCCGTCGGGCAGAGAACGTTCCCCGCGCGTCGCCCCCGCCCTTCCGCCGAGCGCCGCGCGTCCCCATTGGCTCGGCGGCTGCGCCAACCGCCGGCTCCGCCCCCCCTCTTCCCCCCGGCCCCTCTACTCCCCGATGTTGTTTGTAAACATTCCCGCCCGCCTCTCCCGCTGCCCCTCGACCCCCGCGGGAGGGCGGGTGCTGGGCTGCTGAGAGGGAAGGCGCTGATTGACCACTGGAGCTGGCAATCACCTGAGGGAGTGGCCATGGCGCCCTTTCTCGCCTTACGGGCCGGTTCCACCGTACTCGAAGGGGGGAAGCAGCCATGGGCTGACCCACTCGCAGTGTCGGCCGGGGGGGAGCCGGGCTCCAGCCTGGTGCGGCGGATGCGGCAGCGGGATGGAAAGCAGGGAATCCTCGTGGGGGGATGCGGCGGGGCAGGGAGCAGACAGGCACAGCTGGGGATGGGGGGATTCCCGGAGGGCCCCGGCCGCCCGCTCGCTGAGACCCCGCCTCCCCGCACAGGAGGCGCGGGCGGTGCGTGCGGACTCGCAGTGGCGGCGCGGGCGGGCTGGAGAGCTGCGGCACATCGGTATGTCCGCCGGCAGCCCGCGGCCGTGCGCCACGCGCTCGGGTCACCGGGCTCTGGGGCCCCACAACACGGGGGTGCGGGTGGCGGGGCCCCCGGTGCGCGTCTGATGGCGCCTTCGCCCTTGGCCGGGGCTGTGGAGGGGGCGGCAAGCGGAGCCGCCGGCAAGCGGAACCGCCTCTTGGGAGGTCGAAGAGGCCGCATGTACTGAAGTTCAAGCAGCCTCGGTGATCGCTGGAAAGGCGCACGGCCTGGAGGGTTATGGCAGCTCAGGAGATGCCTGGCAAGAGCTTGCTTGTCGTAAGGTGGGAGTTAGCGAAGTTGCTGGGAAGGTACATCCATGTGGCCGGTTCACCTTGCCCTGCCTGTGGCGCGTTCATCTGGTCCCTTTAGCTGTCCTCACAGAGAACGTTGATTGCTTTGTGAAGGGAGATACGGTTCAAAACACATCGAATCTGTTCGACTGTTAAGCCTCTCAGTCTGTTATGTTTTGCAGGCAATGTGGTATTTCTAAAGCTGTCCTCATTTCCTTGAGACATAACGCAAATGACTTTTCTCTCCATTTCCTATTTACAGTAATTTCTGACTTGTTGATCTTGAATGCCACTGGTGTCCTTACACACAAGCTGCTAATTCACAATGCCATGTCTCAGCAGCAGTCTTCACAGTCTAATTAAGTTACATCAAAGATCAATGAAATAAAATGTCTTATGTCAATCCATTATTCACATTCCAGTATTAAATATTTGTGTGTTTGTGCACATATATGTAAAAAATGCATGTACATGTATACATTTCTACAGATTCCTGGGGAGAGACTGTGTTCAGCTATTTAAATCTGGTGACAGTTTCTGCTTCGTAATTGTTTATGTACCAGGCATCAGGTTTAGGGTGCAGTTGTCATCCCAGAAATGAATTACACTACCTAAGGTTTTCATAGTATTTTTGGTAAAACTTTTGAAGGTGTTTCCCACCAAGCACTGCAGCTGTTCTGATGAGGTGTCTCCCTGTAGCATACGGTACACACATAACTCCACCAAACATGTCCGTCCAGTTACCACCTTTCCAGCAGTATTATATGAAAACTATAAATATAGAAAGTCTGAACATAGGAGATGTTTTCAAACTGGAAAATAATTGATTCCCTAACTTTTGTCACATGTTTTAAAAGCATCACTATTGCAGAGAAAGTAAATACTATATCAGTATAGTATTAAGCTATAAAAGGGAAAATGGAAATACTAAACTGATTAAATTAATTTTTTGCATTTTTGTAACTAATGGCTCCTCTGTACATCTAATGGTGACTGTGAGATTTACTTCTTTATTACAAGGCATAACAAACACTTCTGATTATTCCATGTCCCAGATACTGTATTTTAAAGACTGGTACTGTATTTCATCCAGTGGCTCTACTAGCCTACACTTGGACTAACTGTCCTTGGCAGCCTCAGAGGAGAGAAGCTGAAATCTGACTCCGTTTACCAGCACTCAATGTGAGGGATGCTGGCATTGAATCCAGTAGTTGTTAATAGTCTCGGTTTCAGATGTTCATAGTTTGACAGGCTGTATCTGCTTATTTGCCTCAGGCTAAAAATTTCTCCCTTCAAATTTTGGCTAAAACAGCTTTAAAAAATGAGGCAATAACCCTAGAACCAAACCAAGAATACTGATCCATGCTGACGATGCATATAATAAAACACAGTGATTACTGTGTATATTTGAGTTTAAGATGTGACTACTTGCAAAATACTACTGCATGAACTGAAAGTTCTTTATTATCACTAAAGGGTGCCCTGATTTACTTGCAACATGGTCATTCCATTTAAAAAAAAATTAAGATTTTTTAATGTAACAGTTTCTCCAGTGTAAAAATGTTTTTGCAGTGGGATTCTTGTGTCATATCCAGAAACAGCAAAGCAGCCCTACTGAGTACTTGGAAAGAATCCCACCTTTTGACAGACAAAAGAGCTAAACTTGCACTGGAACCCTAAACCTCCTGTCAGTAGTCCATGAGTACAAGACTGTGCTCAAGTTTTCCTTTCAGCTGAACTTTGGGAGCAGTGGAGGGTTAGACTTGGTTGTGTACTTGGCAATAAGAGCAGATCTACCTTCAGCAGAATGGTCCAGGCATGGTAGGCTGCTTACATTGCCTCCATCGCACAGCAGTATCACATGGCTTTGTGGATGGCTGTTAAAGGACAGAGTTCTGACAGCCTTAGGGGTGGATTGGAATTACAGATAGGTGGAAATATACAGGCTACATCTGTACCAGAAATTAAAACTGATTAGGACTCGTTCTGTAAGCGTCAGGGAAGTGGCATGACATAGCATGGTGCAGCTAAATTCTTTCCCCTTCAAAACAGTGGCCTTTTTTCCACTGCCTCCTGGATTTGTCAAGACAGCATACCATTACTGAGCTAAGCTAGCCTCCATCTTGTACAAAGACATTGCCTGGAAGAATGCTGGTCAGGAACCCAACCATTCCTGGAAGCACGCCGGCAGTCAGAAGTATGGATAGTCAGGTGCCAGCACTCAGATTGGGCCTTTGTCCTGTTTAAATCACTTCACAGACTATCACAGAGTCAGATGAGGGAGGAAATTTGGCTCAAGCCTGCAGCCAAAGCAGCATGAAAAAGTCCAAGAAGACTGATGGCCTTAGACCCAGAGGGAGTACAGACTGGTCTGTAAGAGATTTCTTGTTAGTTTGGAGAAGTAAAACCACCATTGGTATGTAAACTGCTTTTAGAAGTGCAGTTTAACTGACTGAAAGTGCTGCTTGCATTTAAATACATTTGTGTGTATGCTGCAACACTGAAAAACCTACTGTTTGTATGATTTGCATACAATAAGTTACCCCTCTGGTATTAAAAGAAAAATATTTGATGTTTAAACGATTAAAAGCTATGGGGCAGTGCAGAGCCACTCACGCTCCATAGTGTAAATGGGTTTTGTTTTATAAGCAGCATTTTCATATTCATGTGCATGATAAGAGCAACCCGACAGGTCAGTCAGCCAACAGTTCAGTGTTTGGGCTGAGCATGTGCTGCAAGTTTGGGAATGTGGAGTAACACCGTTCTAAAGATAGATGTCCCTTCTCTACCCCCAACACAACTGTTCAGAAATATGTGTATTTACTTGCCATTCCTAATTGTGAAAAGAGGGAGGAAAAAAATGCTGTGGGAAATTCCAACATGAAAAGATATTATTGAACTTCATTAAAGAAAAAGTGTCACAACATTTTCGTTTTGGTTCTAAAAGAGGTGCTGTGCCAAGCTGGTTTGAGGGCTGAGGTGAAATCAAAATGCTCAGTGTACAGACTTCTGAGAGGAAATGAGAGAGAAAAAGAAGAATAACATGAGTGCTAGAGCTGCATACTTCCAGGATGCCAGGGCTTCCCAGTTTTGAGGTGTTTGATTTACTTTCTTCCTGAAGGGGACCTGCTTATGGAAATTGTAGTTTCTATGGAGCTAAAGTTGAAGGTATTTCTTGCTTTCTTATGGTCATTGAATTGTTACAGGTGTTATTTTCAAAGGACAAATTTCAGAAAGGCAGATGATACAAAATGTTCTCCTTAATCACTCCATGGAGAACATTTGCACAGCAGGGGGAAAAAAAGAATCAAATTTTGGAAACCACAAAATGAATTTTGGAAAGAACTCACTGTGAAAGACAAACATGAGATGAAGCAGCTTTTCTCTGAGATTTTAGTATAGTGTTAGTTCTAGTTTTTAGTTTGCATATCTTCTGTGTGATTTTTATCTTTTGTTTAATCTGAATCTTTGATTGAACGTTCTGTGCTTGATAACTGTCAGAAAAGTAGACTGGGTAGGTATATTTGTTGTTTAAAGTATTTTTTATGAAACTGCTCTGGGCAACAGTTTTATCTCTCTAAAACCACTTAATGTTTTTACCATGAAAGGAGAAGTTATGCTAAGCATCCAAGTCTTAATAATTCTCTTAGCGGAAGTGGTACAACTCTGTCAGGAAGTGGATCATTTCTTGAAAGAGTGCATTTAAGTGTTTCTGCTTCTAGGGTCCTGTTTCAGTTAGTATTAATTTCTTCACCGAAAAGTCATTTGTTTCTTTTTTTCTTTAGTCACTGTACAATTGCAACTATCATTATTACGGGCACTACTTTCAAAAGTTTAATTACTAAAAGTCTACATGGTTATAAAATATTTTAAAAAGTAAAAATAATTGTCATGTTGCTTAGTTTCTGATGAGGAAAAGGAAAATGAATGAATGCTGTCCATAGGGGAAAGAAAGTGGCACTAGCCATTCAAACAGAAATAGGGATTTATTTCACTTTTTGAACTGCTAAAGCTGCTTAAGGTAGGCAGAAATGGAATTTCTGTTTAATAAAAAGAATTGACTTTTGGATCCTAATCCTCACAATAGTTTGAATTTCTTTTTTCAGATTTGTTGGAGGGAACAGAGAGGACTGTTCTACATAATGTTGTCATTAAACCTCAATAATACTCACTGAGTAAACTCAAAGTCCTTTTCAAAAGACCTGCATGTGAATTCTCACTATTTTGAAAATTTACTGTCACCTTTAGAAAGGAGAAGTTAATCAAGGTGATCTGAAAGCTAGTGATAATGAAATTAAAACTTTTAACTGATGTTGAAGACCATGAGTACATGCTGATAGTTGCAGAAGTTATAGTTCTGTTTTCCTACCCCGGAGAAGGAAGTGTAAACATGAGAAAAAAAGTGTTTAAATAGCAGAACTTAAAGCTGTGCGTTGTAGTTCTTAAAGAGAGCCTGCAGAAAAAGAGTGAAAAGAAGTGCCACATAAAATGAAGGGGGAAAGACAGTTTTTGAAAAGCATAAATGAAAAATAATAAATTCATTTCCACAAGTTTTCTTCTAATAATGTTTTCCAAGGTATTGCATGTGTTAAATTAGCACAGAGCAAAAAGAGATTTAATGAAGTGAACAGTATTACAGAGGTTCCTTTCCCTTTATCTTGAGAAAAGTTGTATGATTATTGATTTTGAACCTATTTTTTTAAATTGAAGTAGATAAGATATATCTACATGAATTGAAATAACAGAAGAGAAAGTCTGGAGAGAAATGGACAAATTAAGATAATATGTTTCAAACTCGGTGCATCTCCTGGAGTTTGAAAGAAACTTAGAGCTCTTTAGAAAAATTACAAAAACTCTCATTAGTTTCTAGTACTGTATCAGGTGAGTGGAAAGCACCTCTTAAATGGAGTATTATTATATTTTATAATATAATACAATATGATTTAATATAAGCAGCATGACAACTAAAAACACCTTTCAAAGGACCAGGAAAATGTTTTGATGAAAGATTACCCTTAGTTTTAAAGAACAAAAAAAAACTAAAATGCATTAGAAAACCAGTAGATAAATGTTTCCATGAACATGTCTTAGATATAAAATACTATTGTGAAAAATCAAGTAGCAAAAACTCTGATAGAGAATTACAAATTTTCAATACATTCTAAAGATGGGGATTTTTAACTTTACCTGCATAATTGATGCTGGCACTGTAAATTGTGTGACTTGGCACTAGGGCTAACAGATAACTAGTCTTGAAGCAATTCTATAATTTCGTTACTGTTTTTCTTAAATGTTTCATCCCATACTGATTTATTTAGATACGGGATGCAAACTAGGGTATTTCTAGCTCAGCATTTCTGTCTCCAACACTGGCCAGGAACAGCTGTGTAGTGTCATGACAGTCTGTGGTTTAACAATGCCGTCCCTGAATAAAGACCTCCATTTGTTTGCTTTGACTTTGCCATGTGATAATTTCATCTGATGATCCATAATGATGCAGTTACAAAAGAGAGTGAAGAATTGCTAGCTTTTATTCCCTCCATGATTTTATTGCATCTGTCCATATTTCTTAGGCAAACCCAGAATATGAAGCAGTAGCTTCACCACCTAAAAATATCAAGTAAAATATTTACTGTAGATAATCTGCTGTAGAGGTTATGCACCAGGCACTTGGAGTTCTTTGAGCTTTCAATAATCCATGCACAGCCTCATTTCTTTCATTTTTCTTAAGTAGAGGACTTATAGGGGCAACCTAGATTGTTTAAATGTTAGAACACTCAGTTTTAATACATCTTTTTTCTTTTTTAATGTAAAGTGTTTGATGTGACAGTCTTTGAAGAGGATGTCAAACTCCAGTTGGTCAGAAGGCATTTTACACTCCTTTTGTAAATTTCTTGGGATTTGCATTTTCTCTGAAGTGTTAAGACATCTATGCAAATAAGTGCCCCATTAAACCATCTTCCTTTGGCTGTCGTTTATTAAGCCTGGCTAAGAGTGAGGTTTGGCATCCTCCTTCTTACAACATGTCACATTCAAGCTTACTTTTCTGTTGTGACTGCTTCTTAATGTGTTGATGGGGAACATGACAGCAATGCAGATTGTTGACATTGTAAATAACTCCATTAAATCTGAGGTATTTCAACCCCCTCACCCCCGAGCATTTTTGAGCTTTAATAAAGATTTATACTAGTAACACATCTCTCTCCATTTTTAAAAGAACACATTCCTATTCAACCAGATTTTATTCCAGACCCAACACCAATTACAGAAACTGTTGTAAGTTATTAGCTTCCCATTCAACTCAGTGTTGCCATGCATCTTCAAATTGGAAGACAGATGAGGCAAATGCCACAGATTCTTAGAATTACTTGTAATAAGCAGAGAAGTTAGTATATGACTCTGATTAAATCACTTGTTCTCTGAGTAACTGTCTTGCTTTAACCCCAGCCAAGCCCAACCACCTGCTCACTCACTGCTCCACCAGCAGGATCAGGGAGAGAATTGGAAAGGTAAAAGCTGGAAATCTCATGGGTTGAGATAAAGACAGTTTAACAGAGAAAACAGAAGCCACACACATGAGCAAAGTAAAATAAGGAATTAATTCACTGCAGCTAGGTGTTCAGCCATCTCCCCAAGAGCAGACCCCCATCACAGTTAATGGTGATTTGGGAAGATGAAATCTGTCATTCCAAATGTGAATGACAGATTCATCTTTCACCCACTTTATATACTGAACATGATGCCATGTGGTCTGGAATAGCCCTTTGGTCAGTTTGGCTCATATGTGCCTGGCTGTATCTCCCCCTGGCCTCCCATGCACTTCTAATTTCCTTGCCAACGTGGCAGTAGGAAGAGCGAAAAAGGCCTTAGCTCTGTGCAAGCCCTGCTCAGCAATAACAAAAACATCTCTATTGTCATCGCCGTGTTCAGCCAAATCCAAAACACAGCCCCATACCAGCCACTGTGAAGAAAATTACCCCAGCTAAAACCAGCTGTAAGGCTCCAAATAACTTGCTTGATGAGACTTTTAACAGGGCTTACGGTTGTTCACGTACTTTGAGTTAGATTCATGGGAGAAATACTGACAAGATATTCTCAAGAGATCAACATAAAAGACTTGACTGGCAACTCTAGAAAATCAAAGAACTTCAGCAAAAGATTTAGAGCAGCATTCAGTCAACACACACCACTTCTCAAAGTATTAATGTCACCGATTCAACTTAGTAAACTCAAAGCCCATTCAATTTTAAGTTACTCAGAATTCTAACAAGAAGGAATCAAAAGAAAGAGAAAAAAGATACTGAAAAGAACAAATACAGCTACCAGCTCCTGGGTTCCAGTGTTCAACTAATAGAAATTCCAAGAGGAGGGAGGTCAAGACATGCTTGTCTCATGTTTGGCCTGAAATACCCTTGGCCTTCCTGGGCCCTTCCCCCAGGTGGGACTTGCAGTCATTTGGCCGCTCAGGAGCTGGGCTGGGAGCTCCAGGGGCAGGTGTGGAGCGTTGCCTCCGGAGTGTCAGGGATTGGTGGCCACTGCAGGGCTGGGATAGAGGCCCAGGGCGTGTATGGGGCAGGGCACTGCCTCACCAGGGAAAGGCCTGACCTGCCTCTTCCACACACACATGAAAAGTTTCGAGCCAGCAATCCTTCCAGTCTCTCACACCAGCACAGAAACATGTATCTCTAGTGTGGTGTGGCCTTATAATGTATTCCTGTCCAAGAATTTGCTTCTGGCAGTAGTGAGTTGTGAGATGCTTGCCATTATTTTCCTGCTTCTTTAGATAACAAATTGATTAAACTGTTCCACTGTGTGACAGTATTTTTCTTTAGAAAACTGTGATTGGTGGAGGTACTGGTTTGGTCTATGCATAAGATAAAATAATTACTTTTGGATAACAAGTACCCAAACAACAGAATTATAAATCATTTGAGTTTGGACAGGAACCCACTGCAGTCCCTGAACACTATCCTTTGATGGATATATAAGGATGAGATGGAGAGGATTTCTGAGGAAATCATGCTTTGACAAACAGCAAGTGTTAATCCCTTATTTAATCTTGTGTCTCAAGGCAGACCATAACCGTATTTTCTGTAGCCTTTTACGTACCCTTTCTGACTTTGGGTATGCCGTGTAAAAGTAATCATGCCTCCTCTAAGACAGCAGTTGCCATCTTTCCAGTGCCTCTCTTTGTCTACAGAAGTGAATGCCTTCACACCACCCACACACCGCAGGAGAGCAGCATTCCCCACACTCCGTGCCTCTGCTATGGTAGCAGCGTCCATTTGCCTTCAGTTACGGAGTTAAGGATGTTGTTGTCACAGTGCAAGGTGACGTTATGTGTCTTTCACATCATCGCTTGTCTCTTCCTATTATTGCGTTTACCCCTCTATGTTGAGGGGTCACAGTACATCCTCTTAGGTAGTTGAAGCTTTGGGCTACAAGTGCATCTGGTTTGGCCTTATTGATTTGTTCTGTTTGGTTTTGTAAACTTTATTCCTGTTGGGATTCTTAAATGTGACTAATATAGAAGTCATATACTTTTATTAAACCAGAGCCTTTTCTAGAATAACCATAAAACCAAAACATTTAAAGAAAGTCTGCCTATCCATTTGTTAATAATCATACCATCCCTTGTTTGTAGAATGTTCATTGCTAATCCTCATGTATTTACTTTGGAGAAACTTAATCTCTTGTCTTTCCTGATTACTTGCTTGTCTTACATCTACCTATTAACTCAACATATTCATGCAATAAATATTTCAGCTGCCAAATTACCCCCAATATTCATAAGTTGTTTCAAAGAAGCCACGAGTGTATTCTGATTTATTACAAAAAGATCTAATTAATTCTAAATGTTATTTTATAGGTGGTATCAAGGCTATTTTCAGCAAAAGGTTCAATCTCTAATTGAAAACATACACTTTTACTAACAGGAGAAGTGTTCATTGCAGATAAGAGATTACATCACAGTGCAATAACACTAAAGAGCCTTTGCTATGGCTGGACAAGATACAGACTTGGTGCTGAGCAAGATGCAGACGCAGAACAAAAAGCTGCTTGCCAAAATTTCTTATTAGTGTGCTATGATGAAAGCCCGTAGAAGACAACTGTAAACTGGGGAAACTTTGATTTTTTCACTGAAGCTGATAAATAATATAAAGGTCAGAAATTGGTTGTCCATCAGAAGTATGTGCCTATCAGGTGCAAAATCAGCCATCTATAAGTGTGGTCCTCTCTGTTCCTGTTTATTTTTAAGAAAGACATTTGAGATGCTTTACTTCTGCAGATCTCGTGAACCCAAGGTCACTGAAGTTAGATGCATTTCTGTTAATATTCTTAGCTATTTTTAATATACATAGTTTATATCCTAAACAATGCCCACTTAATGCACTTTATTTCACATATTTTCTTTTGTACACTTAGTAACCATGGAAAAGTCACATACTGACCATTCTATTCTTTGAACTTTAAGTTAAGCATTTTGGACTTCTGTTAAATTTATTCAGTCTTGAAATAACTGTTTAATTGGGAATAGTTTGCTTTTTGTGATCAACCATGGAATGAATGCATATATATTTTATATATATATATATATATACTTTTTTCTTTGCCTAGATTTTAAAACCAAGTACAGATCACAATATTTTCTTCCTTCAAAAGGAGTGGAAAAAATTTTGTAATATTATCCAAACTGAAGCTGTATCTACTCAGAATGCTTGCATTTGAAACTAACTTTCCACTAAACAGGGCCGGGGGGGGGGAGGGGAACATGTTTATTGTTTGATGCAAAGGACACAGAATTGCTTATTTTTATATATGGTTTCATATTCTTTTTTATGCCTTCTGGTAAACTATATCTTTGATGTCTAGTAAGAAAGTCTCACTTCTTTCCAGTCTTATATTTTAATGCTCCAGTGAGCTTACATTACTTCTGACAATTTTCTCATGGACTTGTACATGAGAATGATTGTACATCTCATATATCCACAGTTTGAAGTGCTTAACAGATTCAAAATCAGCCTTGTATAGGAAGCTTTCTATGTCAAACTCAGTTAATTTATAAAGACAAGTATTATGAGGATAGAAATTTCCATTAGGGAAATCTGTCAGTAGAGAATGGAGTTTGAAAATCATTAGGTACCATCATCTCTTCAAGTGTTTTAGTAGTAGTAACTATTTTTTTTAGTAGCAGTCTCCTACTGCTCCATCAGTCTGACTGGGAATCACAGCAGTTTCTAGAACTGATGCCTGTTTGTCATCCTTTTAGCTGATTAAAATCCTCTCTTTTCAATCTGTAATGAGAAACACCTTGGTCCTGTATTCAAATCATAATGTTCTTCTATCTTTGCATATTATTAAAAATACTTCCTGGTAGTAACAATACAGAAATATATCATAAAATACACCTTGCTCTGTCTGATTTTTTTTTTGTTATATTTCCAAGTAGCTGAACAATTATCCATTCTGTAGGTGTATTTTTTTCTGTCCAGAAACGCTGTTCCTCTATATAGTCCATCTTTAAAATTCCAGGTGGTCCCAAAAATGTGTCTTTGTACTAATTATATTAAAAGAGAAGCTACCTAAATAGGCCTAGATTTGAACCAAACTCACTGCTCCCTTTCCCCCACAATCAAAATCCTACACATTTGACTAATCTTTTGGAGACAAACCCCACAGCTTTTCAGAGCTGTTTTTCAAATGTGAATGCTTTATTTAATTCCACATTTAGACTTGGAGCACATTAATGCAAGCTCCTGAGAGCTTTTAATATTTCTTGTCTTTTGTCACTGCATATACTGTGTAGTCTGACCCTTCTTTGGGAGGAGATACTGCTGAAAATTGCTGGAACACTCATGTAAGATGCTTGTCTCAAGAGGAAATATATTTATGGAATTAGGATTAAAGGAATGCCTGTGTTTGTAGATTGCATTCTAATACAAAGACAGTTTTGTTACTTTTAAATATATTGGCTCTGAAAGTGGAATCCTAATGAAACAATCCATCCAAAATTCGTAGCAGTTGCATCTAGACAGTTTTCCAAGTAAAGTAATTTAGAAGATAGCTGGTGAAATCCATATGAAAGGCTGCAAGCTGCAGTTATATGGGATAAAGTCCACTTGGATATCAGTTTTTACATTAACTTTACAAACAAAGAAATGTCCCTTAGTTCCAGAGTTTCTAAACCAGAGGTCATGAAATGCTGGAAGGATAAACCAGCTACGTTTTGTGAATGTTTTCTCTGCTTTTGAGCTCTTCCTTAGGGTATGCATTATTGATCACTATCAAAGTCAGGATACTGGGCTAGATGTAGCTTTAATTCTATCTTCTGAAGAATACTGTTTTAATAATATTTTAAATTATTTTGACTACATGTATATATTAACTGTACCATGAAACTATTCAGTCTCTATGATGTAATGTAAATTGAAAATCCATTTCAGAGGAGAAAAAATCAGCCAGATCAAAAACTAATGCTCAAACAAGCCAAGAGTCTTTTCTCATTTGAAAACAAAATAAACTGAAATTTAGCACACTCCCCATACTTAGGATATATAAGTTATGTGAAAAAAAGTCCAAGAACAAAAATGGTTACTCTTTAAAAGTGCCTTCTAATAGGAATGTCAGAGAATGGTTTGGGTTGAAATGGACCTGGAAAATCATCTAGTTCCATGTCCCTCTGCCCCCATGGGCAGGGACACCTTCCACTAGACCAAGTTCCTCAAAGCCCCTTCCAAACTGGCCTTGAGCAGTTCCACAGATAGGCAACCTGGGTCAGTGCTTCACCACCCTCTCAGGAAAGAATTTCTTCTCAATATCTAACCTAACCCTACCCTCCTTCAGTTTAAAGTTTAAGGTATGTTACTACAATTTCGTATCTGGCATGTATACAGAAACCAGGAAAAAGGATCAATGGTTGCTAAGCAGACAAAAACAGAGCTAAACCTTATTTCTGAACTGTATGGTTCATCAGTACTAGTTATAACTTACATCAAGGTTGTTAGCTTGTTTTATATATGTGTTATAAAAAGCAAGTGTATTGCTTATATAGTCTTCTGTCTTTATGCTAACTTTTCTGTCACATCTTTCTTTTCATAGCTCTGCATATAGGATATGGCTTGTATGCAAACGTGTATGCAGCTGAAGTACAATACAGCAAATGTTTAGGCACCTCATCTGTCCTTGAGCTCAATGGGACTAATTATCTGCTTATCTCTTTTACTTATATTCATAGAAGTACTAGAAGTTTGAGTCCTTTAACTGTAAGCTCCGTGGTAAGGTTTTAGGCATATTTACATCTACCATATCCAGGAACAAAACTCTAAAAAAAATAATAATAGTAAAAGCTTAAACTTTTGTGTTGTTTCTATACAAAATATATGCTAAATTTTTGATTTAGAGTACACCAAGATACCAATCAGTACAGCTTATTTATGTCTTTAAAGTATAAAATGAGGTGATAGAAGTGTAAAACACTTTCTTTGGTAATGAAAATCAAAATCATGACATCAGCATTCCTTTCAAGCCAGCTAACTGATGCTGCAGCATTATGAGTCATCTCTTTTAACACCAAACTGCTTTTTAAAAAAAAAGTTTTAATAGTGATAAAAGGATTGAGAGTGATATGTACACACATCTTACTCTATTCATGGAACATAGGGAAAAGCAATAAAAGTTCAGGATTAACTCTATAAGCTAGAAAGGTAACTGCATTTTTTCAACATCTTGAGCTCTTTGCTGATACTGCTCCTGAACACAGTGGTTTGAGATGTTCAGTCTGCCCGTTGTAACTGCATTGGACACAGTGGTATGTTGTATATAATTGTGTATGGCACTGAACAGCTACAGAGAGAGCATTTAGTCAACCGATACCTGATCTAATCTGTCACCAGGAATTTCGATGTGAAGTTCTTCACATTGGCCTGTGCTGGGACCAACAGCAGAGCAGAGTTCCTATGCTGCTCCCTTGCACTTGCTGCCCAGCCATGGTGCTGCTGCCACCAGTGGCGATGCCCCGAGGGTGCCATGACAGAGTCACTGCATCAGAAACATCCACATGCTGTGGGTCAGGCTGCCCGGGACAGTTTGATAAGGGCCTGTATCCTTTCAGGCCCTTAAAAGTAAGGCAGTTGGGAATTTTCTTTTCAGAACACAATGCTTCAGTTCAAGCCCACCTTTCTTCTATGCAGTAGGCACTGTTGCAGCCTCTGGCTATGGTGTAACGTTCTCTGCTTTGCCAAGGGTTGCTGTAGTGGATGAGGACAGTTGCCCAGTGCAAATTACATCATATACTGGTCTTGAATGACTGTTTTGAGTTCAGAAATGGTGAGGGCAGCTGTTGGCACTCTGCAGCACCAACACACCGCTTGCAGAAGGTCTCTTCCCATGGTCAGCGTGATTGCCACTTGCCTATAAAATTACTTAATTCCTGATTCCTGCGGATGACTGAACAATCAGGTCAGTGTAGCGTGGTTGAACTGCCACATCATCCAGGTCTTCCATCACTCACATTACTGTGCAGCTGAGTTCCTGAAAGGTTCACATGCTGTAGAGTTTCATACTTTCTCTGTATAGGCAGGAGAAGAAGAGTTAGGAATGATGTATAGATCTTCATTTGGGCCCACCACAAGGGGCTTTGACTGTTCAAGATTATAACTCATTCATTCTACAAGTTCTTGTTCACAAGTTCAGGGATGGTGATGATTATCATTGATTATTTATGGGGTCTGTGGTGCAGTCTACCAAATAAGTACGTAACATCTGTGGTTTTCAGAGCTTGGGCATCTTCACTAGGGACAAAGCAGCACTCTCTTCTCCAAAAGGACTGTGGTATTGTCAGCCTTAGAGTACACGTCTAATTGCTCGTTGCTATTCCTTCTCATCGTCCTTCTCTACTAAGTGTTGGTCAAACACACCCTGGGCTGTTGCAGATAGAGGACAAATGTGTCTGCGGGTGCCTGGCTGCACCAGACCATTGAGGGCAGTTTCCAGATCATCATGACAACTGTAGTCACAACATAATACCACAGTTGTCAGGTATGCATTAATGAAAGCATAGTAATGCAGCCATAATTTGCCCATAACTTGGAACCTTTCAAGTTAGAATGGATGCTGCAGAACAAAGTTGTCCAGGTATCCTTGATGCAAATTAACATTTATTATGGGGGCAGTGGGGATGCTCCAAGACAAAATAGCGGTCCAAATGCAGACCATTTGCTATCACATAGTACAGTTGCTAACAGCAATTTACCTGTACTTAGTCCTGAAAGTTGCAGTGAGGTATTCTTGGAGATCCTGCCACAGATTCATCTGATTATCCATATAGCCCTTCTTAAGCCTGGTGGTTCATCAGGGAAATGACACTCTGTCCTTTTGAGCTGTTCCCAGTACTTCTTGGTCTAGGAGTTATAGGAAACAGTGGAACAATGAAAGTTAATATCTTTTCATCACAGGTATGCATGGAGGCAGAGATGTTTGTTCTTGGTAGTTTGGAGAGGTACAATACACTGGAAGTTCCCCACACACAGCCTAGTGAGACACCCACATCTCAAGGACACTAACTTTGAGTAAACACATGGGCTGGAATCATTTCTTTAGTGACCATGGCTGAGGAGAATTGCTTGGTGAGCAGTGGTGGGTACAGTGACAACACCTGCTGGCAGACATGTGAACACAAAAGGAATGGCGTAATCCTGGAGGTAGCCTGAAAGACCTGACAGCAGGAGCATGGCATGTTTTTGGGAGCATGGTTCTATTTTTATGATGTATAGGTAGCAGAACATCACTTAGCTGCATACTTCCAGATGGAATTCCTTGGTAGGAACGAGCACCCCATCAGCCCTGTGACCATGCATGATGTGACTGGGTGTAACCTAGGTGGTGACATATGTTCTTATCAAAACAAGCAGCTGTGGCTGCTGCCTTGCCAACAAAGCAGTACAAGTCACTGTACTTCGTCCTATGGACTTCCGCTTGCTTTCCTTCTGAATAAGACTGGAAAGAAAAGTTTCCCTCACTTTAGGAGTTTTTGTCTAGCCAATGCCCATCACCTTTGCTGCTGTGTGCAGTGTTAGCTGACCAGTGCTGCCACAGGGGCATGGGAGAGGCTGGCAGTGGTGGCCTGCAGCAAGGTCCCCCTGCATTCTTGCTGTCTTGGTGCCAGAAGATGCCAAGATAGAGAACTAATGTCTAGACCCAGCCCAAAGAATTGTCGAGCAGTTCTAAAGATCTGGAGCTCAGCATAGATTGGGAAACAATATTTAAATAGCATCCTCATGCCCTCATGTGTTTTTTCAGTTTCTTGAAGTTGAATAAGTGTCTCTTGTCATCTTATATGAAAACAACCTTTGGTGGATCATTTGCAGTCTCTTCTTGCTACTGGTGAGTATTCCTGTCAACAAAGTACAAGGCATGAATGTAGCAGTTTTAAATCTTGATGAATTTCTTAGTCTCCTCTTGGGTATGTACTGTGTCTTGCCAAAGGTGCATGTAAATGAGCTGGCTGTTCTAAAACTTGTTGGTCATATGTATTTGTAAGGTGATGAGGCAGGAATGCAGTTATTCAGATATGACCAAAGGGGTTGGAAGGGTGTGTGAAGTCACGAGGGCTCATCCTTTGCAGGATAAAAAAGCCTGAACAACTGGGATCTTGCATAGGTTGTGCCCATGCGAGGGTAGGGCCCAGTGTGAACTATTCTCTAGTCTCTGCCCATGTTTCCCCACCTGAGAAACAATTTATTTTGTCCCAGGGCAGAAGCTGAGTGTAAAGTAATACCAATGCAGTGGTTGCAGGAGCATACAGTGCTGTCTGAAATGGCTGCTTTGAAACTGGTCATTGCTTTCTGTTATTTGTTCTTAATATACTGAGAGAAACTAGATGTTGTGTAACTTTTTTTGCAAATAAACAAGATTGCATCAAAGACACATTGATTCTATCATCGATTTCTCATCCTGACAATCTGCAAGATCTCAAATATAGGATGGCTACTTTAAGCAGCAGACAGAACACTAATGGAAGCTAATTCTAATTTCTATTTGCAGCCCTCCTCTAAAGGTGCATAAGCTTCAAAGGTAAATACCCTATATTTCAGATGTAAAGTTAAATAATTATTTGCTGGATGAACTACTGTTTGAAAATACACAACACACTCCTCTTTCAGAATGATACACAAAGATCTTCTGTGCTTTGAAATGATTCATAGCAGAGGGAAAGAAAAAGGATCATTAATTGATTCTTCAAATAAAAGATCACAAGTGTAACTGAGAGATCTTGTCGGAAAATCAAATGGACTAAATTTTCAGAGAAGCTTGTGCTTTTCACAGAAGTCTGCTGGCAGAATTTCAAATCAGCTTGATGATTAAGCAGCATGTCATTTAAAGTGTGTTTACGTTAACAACCCTCTGTAACCATGTTCATACTAGGGCAAGGCATAGTACACAAAGAGTTTGTTAGATTATAATTAGTTTAGATTACTTTCCATTATGTATTGGTAAAGGCAGCCCATGGGCTGGCTCGTGTTTCAGGTTACCCTGCTGTTCCTGTTCGTGCAGCAGTAGCTTTGGGTAAGGTATCTGCGTGACAATATCTAAAAAACCCTGCCCAGCAGTTTTAAGTAGTGACCCTTGCACTTTTATGGCCCATAATCCCGTACACGCCACCACCCATTCTTATTATCAAACTTTAAACTGAAAATAGGACAAAAGTGATATAAGCAATGCAAGGTTGTATTTCATAAGAGTCTTTAGGCTCCTTACAAGCAAGTCTCGAGATTATGCTGCATCAAACCATATTCTTATTAGTCTGTCTGTGCCACTGGAGAAACAGACCTGTAATTCGTAACACTACAAATTGGTGTTAACTACTTTGAGGTGTTCAAACCTGTTTATTACCCTTACCACCCATACTTTTTACAGGCTGTGTATTCTCATGTGTTCCATTTTTGAAACCACAGAAAGACTATTTTTTTTTACTTTTATTTCATTAATCCACTTCCTATGTGTGAAGGCAAAGTAGTCACACTGACACTTCAGAAGAATGTTTTAATCTTTTGTGTTATTACATAATTTCTTGATTCGTTTTTATCTGGTGTGGTTTAGCACAGCAGTATGGACCCACCCACTGCATCTCAAAGTGTAATCTCTCTGACACTTAAATGACATTTTTCCATTTTCTTGGGTAATGAATAATTTACAATGTGGGCCTGTAAAGAATCTATGTTCGTATTTAAATATCTGTGAAATTTACAGATTCACTTTTTCATTTTGAAAGCTCTAAGGTAATATAAAATGTTTCACTTACTGCTTTTCCTTATTTTCCCGTAAAGAGCTTATGTTCTGCAGATTGTAAAAACACTTCATAAACTGTAGCTTGTAAGATACATAACTTTGTAAGGCTGGTTGATGGTTCCACTGTCAGAAATTAAGAAGGAAATAATTAGAAAAACTCTGCTTAAGCCAAACCTCTCTGTAATATTAAAAGGGATATATAGTTATAGATAAATATTCACCTATGAGTATAGGTGGGGTCAGAGGAGCCTAAATGTTACAAGTCTGGGAAAACACCTGTGAATTTATTGTGTATTATGATTTCTGATGTTAGACTATTTTGTCTAACACTAGGAAGAGAAAAAGCTTGCACAGCTTTGCACTCAGTCACCTGTATTCAACTAGTGCTCTGAGAACAGCATGTAGAAATGGTTAACAACTTAGAGCTTCATATGGCACCTGGGGATCACAATTTTTAATAAAAAAAAAATTGACCCTCCAAATCTGGCTTTCTTGAAAATTGTTATTGTCTTGGTAATGAGATATGTTGTATATCATCTGGGCCAAATCAATCAGATAGTATGTATCTGCTTAATTCCACTGAAGTGGTGCTGCACAAGTATTTACTGAATGAAGATGTCAACTAAGAATTTTATTAAAGCCAGACCCGTGAACCATTTAGAACTTTTACCAAAACAGCACTGTACTTTTACCAAACTGTACTTCCTGACTGCCACTTTGATGCAAAGAGAGGTTTTTTCTTGAATATTTATACGTATCTTTATAATATAATGTCATTTCAATACCACATTGTTTCTGGAAAATTGATTCATTATTCTAAACTACTAATCTGGCATAAGATAAATTGTCATCACTGCCTGATCACACAGCTCCCGACATAATTTTCATCTCTTTGTGCTTTGAAGTTTCATCCTCCTTGTCAAGATCTGGAAGTGCAGCTCAGGATATGGTAGTGCCCACAAATCAGTAATGGGCAAGTGCCATCTTAGTGTCTCTGACAACAATGTATTTTAATACTTACTCATTTAAGTTCAGTATGTAAAACTCAAGATGCACATGAAATACATTGAACCTTCATGAAAACTCTAAAAAGAAAAGTGTTTGTTGTGCTTCTAATGTGAAAGCAGATGTTTAAGAAAATGTTAATCAAGAATAAACTTGATGCTTCAGTGCTATCAAGCTTTACTATATTGGTTGTTGGTGTTGAAAGTCAGGGAGTCTGATGTGAGCATGACTTAGAACAAGGTCTTTTTCCAGACTGGGTGCTTTCAGTATGGAATTTGTTGTTATGCAGCCAGTCAATGACCTGATTTTCAAATGCTGTTTACACAGGATTCTATCTGGTCTGCTTTAGATGTTCATTCCATTAAAGACAACACACTGGAAAGCCAGATTTTAGGAGCTGTTTGGGAGGACACCATATAGGATGCCCTCAGGCACAACAGCCATTTTATAAGCTCTGTCAGCCTCTTCTCTTAAGGCCTTTTTAACACCCTGCATGTTGTCTTTACTTGTGTCATGATCCAACATACCCCCTTGAGGTAACTGATACTGTCATTATCTGAAACCATCTCAGAACAAAGTAAAGGAATTAAGAAACCTCTACCAAGGCACAGAGCCTGCTCACTGATTAACCACTGTCTCAAACTGCTTACTTAGAGTGCTGCTTGAGGTCCCAATGAGGTCAGTCTGTACACTTCATTAGGTGTCCTGACAGAAAATATGGGAAAGATACTTTAAGATCCTAATTCCCTCCATGCTTTTCCCCAGTTATTCCAAAGATGCTATGGTCGTGATAGCGCCAAGGATTTTACAGGAAGTTCTAGAGGTGGTTGGACAATCTAAACATGAGTATGCCTCCTAGCTTAGAAAAATAGCATACTGCATTTCCAACTGTTTGTGGGCAAGTCATATAGCAAAAGCTGGGTTTACTGTGAGCATCTCACCAGTTTTATTGTCTATCCAAATTTAGTAATTAATAAACAAAATAACAGCACAATCTGTTACAGATATTGTACAGCAAATATAGTGATCTAAAGTTAAAACTCAGAACATTAATCAAATTGAATTTTTGCTGTTACTATATATAAAATCATAGGAAGGTGAGTCTTGTCTCACTGCACTTATACAAAGTTAATGTTTAAATTATTCACTTTCTAACCAGTCATCATCAATTGTATATACTTATTCACAAGTAGGAGCAACAGGCCCAAGTGCTTCTGTATGATATGGACAGCTGACATTTCAGCATTACTGATATTCATAGTCCTGTACCTTGTTAGCCACTTGCTGTCATATGAACCAAAAACTTTTAGGGGCCTAAATGTTTGCTCATAAAATCTCATAGGTACTTTAATTTCTGCTGCTGGGCACACACTTTATGAGAGGACAATCAGGTTTTCCCAACATCAGAACAGGGCATTTGTGACAAAATACCTAGCTAAAGACAGCTTTTGTTCCAGACTAGTTTTCTGAACTTCAGACTGTCTTTCAAGTCCAAATCAACCAGTAGTTCATCAGTAGCAGGCCATCAATCCTACAGATGATTTAGTTGGTTTTAAAGATCCTTGGAAATAAAGAAAAATTATCTGAAAGAAACTAATGAACACATCTGGAATGTTTTATTAGAATCGCTGTATTTAGTTTGAAATGTCTTGAATGAATCATTCCAGACTGGTGCTAGAAATTCTCTTTACAGTAAGAGTAGTGTATCTTAAATTGTTACTTGTAGGCCTGAATTAGTGCTCAGCGACATCTCTATATCCAACTTCTTGTTATCTTTAAAGTGTGTGTTTGGAATTGTTCATGATTTTGAAATGAAGACTATTTTTGTACAGCATACAGAGTGATAATGTAAAAGCAGTAAAGAAGAGCTAGAAAGTAGTAAGCTGGAGTCCAGAAAAAAGCCTGTTTTATTTTGGCTGACAATGTTATATAAAGATTTCAGAATTAAGAATAGATACTAAGTTTACTCTAAATTTCAGTGCACCCAACTTAACCTTTCAGAGCTCTGCAAATTCTGGGAAACATTTTGGACCTACTAGGATAAAAGTATCATTTCAGCCAAAACATATCACAGGTCTTCCATGGAATTACAGAATGATTGCTCAGACACATAAATTTTCATATTATTCCACGCCACTCTCCAATTGTGAGAGTGAAACTTTGTGCTATCATAGTTACAGAAAAAAACTGTAGACCTTTAACAGAAAAGTTAACTTTTGCTGGAAGGGTTTAACATCTCATTATATATTAATTTAGTAGCATCTTTTAAAAAGAGCAGCACAGCTTCTCTCATATTTACTACTTCTTTTGAATGACATCAAGAATGGCTTGTTCTGAACTAAAGAAAAACTTGGAGGTTGGTAATTTGATTAATTGGAGGATAGTTCAGTTTCTTTACCTAAAAGTTAAAAGGTTAAAATCATATGCAGCCAAGTTATTATTTTAGCCAGACTTAACTCTTTTTCCTAATAGTGGTGTGGTAAACATTCTTTAGTTATTAGTAGTTCAGGTTGAGAGAAAAGCTTTGTGTGAACTTTGTCTGGATTGCAGTAAAATTACATTTTTAATCTTCAAAAGAAGTAAAAAGAGGCAGGTATTGATTGTAATTAGGAAACTTATTTCTGTACCTACTCCAGATTGTGTGACAAGGGACTTAAAACATCTCTATGTGTGCTTTCCCAGTGGAAGAATAGCCACAGGAATATTCACTTCTGCATAATTAATATTTGAAAACTATAATATATGTAAGATGTATTACAGTGACATTTTCTGAGTATAGTTCTCTCTTTACTACAAGGTTGCCTTGCTAATTGTCTAAAAGTATTTTGATCAGAGAGGTAATATTATAGATTATACCCTGGTAGGTTAATCCACTTGTGCTTTTGCAATTTTAAAGTTGCAATGACTTTTGGAAAACTGAATACTCTAGAGAACTAATATTTATCAGGGAGGAAAGAAATGTTTCTTACATTATAGGGCAGCAAAATTTTGTGTTTTATCCCAAATGTTAAAGTGCGTGTCCGTAGCTCATTTGTTAAAGATTCAGTTTGCATATAGTCATAGAATGTCAGTGAAATAACCCTTTGAATTTGATCTCACTTTTGAGTTACAACTTCCCAGTGATACTAACTTTGGTGGAACACGAGGAGGAAATGTAAGCTAAGTTCTCCAAAAAATCAGAATTTAAAATGGGGGGTGGGGAAAAGGTACTTTGTGTTTTAATTTATAATTATCTTTCTATTAAGGATGAAGAGATGCTTTTGACTGGAGGCTTGAAATCTCTCTTTCCCCATGTGCTAAGAAGAGCAATTCAATGCAACAGACTCAGTATTAGTAATACCTCAGGAATGGCAGAACGTAAGTAAACCTAACAGCTCTCTGTGCAAAGTGATTCCATTTTAGATTCATAACTGTGTGGGGTTTTGTTTGTAAAGGATTGAAGAAATATCAAAAGCACCAAAGTAAAACAGAAGAAAATGTTATGTTCTTGGGTGTTTTTGAAATCACATTGTAAGCACCTGTTTTTTAAATCATAAAGATATATCAGACAAAATACACCATCCTACCTGAGTAATGTACATGGACTTTGTTTTCAGTGTTTGCAGTGCATCCCTCAGCTTCCAATTGTCGTTGAGAAATGATGGATGCAGAAAACATTTGAAAAATCTTTAACCAAATCTGGGTTTTCTTGCGTGATATCACATTTGTAAGATGACCTACAAGGTTCTTCACAGAGACCTTGCTTTACTTAGCATATCCAATATGCTTTGGGGAACAATTAGAAACATATAGTTACAGGAGTGGTTTTTGAGGATTACTGGATCAGCAAGACTGGGAGTTATAAAGGGGAGGGAAAAATTAGTTTTGTACTCAGATAACTGAATGCATTCTGGAAGATTGATTTCTGTCTTGCCTCAGAGCTGGACTTTTACAGAAGCAGAGAAGTCTGTCATTGTTCTATCAACTTTTAAAAATAACATAAACAAAGATACCATGGCAAATAGCTGATCAACAAAGCTGTGTGTACAATAGCAGCACTACTATAAAAAACATTAAAGGTCATTTTATACAATTGTAGTGAGTCTTGAAATTGTGGTTTTCTTTTCTATCAGTTCCTAAGTTGAAAAATACCAATTGAAGACATTTTATAATGTTAATAATTTGCAGTTTGCCCCAGCTGATTTTTTTAAGTGAATTTATTGCTGCAGTAGTTTTAAATGTATTAGTTCTAATATTTTTAGTATTGTTGACATACAAAACAAGTTCATGAACAAAGAGTTTCATTATACAAAAAGAACCATTGTAACAAATTGCCTTATGTGGTTGTTATCCAATTCTTTCTTCCTGTCCTCATTGTCATTCACCATAGAAATGAAAAGCTCTTTCTAAACTTCTCTGAACTGGGACATGAGTGTGTTGAATTAATGCCTGGGTTGGTCAGCACATCCAGCCCCACTACCATTGCAAGTGAATCCATCAGGAGATGTGGGTTTCATGTATACAAAAAGTAAGGATAGCTATCAGGAGGAGCAATAACGTTCTCAAAGTGTTATAATGAAGCTTCCTGAGTTTATCAAGTATTTGCCTGAAGATTCAGCCTGTCATCTGTAGCTAGAATGTGAAATTCAGTGTTGTCAGTTGAATGCCCTGACTAAACCCATCATTTTAAGAACTCATTAATATAACCAGCAAAGCAGAAAGTGCCTGTGGATTTCTCATGGATGGCAGGGAATGAAATTGAGGGGTAACCAAATTTAGTGTTTTATTCAGTGGTAAATGTAGTATGTTTATTTAGCAAAAATATTTTTCTGTATTTAGCAAGAGTCTCTTTCTGTATTTAGTAACTTTTGGTAGTAATAAAATGAATTTTTGTGCTGACTACTCCCCAGAGAGCAGTTTGTGGACAAATTGAGTATGCAAATACATGCTTACCTCAGCCTTTGCTTTGCATTTTTCCATCAGGAATAGAATTCTCTTAGGATTTCTTTGTTAGCTTTGGTCAAGAGTAAGATTTGGCTCACTTCCTACAGCCTTTGAAGGCAGCTCATTGATTTCAACTAAATTATTGCCTCTGATGACAGACTACTGCAGTATTTAGGAAAGTGAGTGCTTCTGTGCAGCCTCCTACTCGCCTGCCTAATATCAGATAGTAATAACTCTTCAAGAGAGTGTGGGTACAGAATTTAGGGATTGTTAATTGCTGGGTTTATACGCCCCAGACCAGTTGTACTCCAAATTTCCCCCCATTATTTGAATAGTTGATATTTCCATGCAGGAAAATTTAAATAGCATTGGTATTAACTACTACTGTTAAGAAAATAAATTTTTGCTAAATAAATGAATGGGACCTTCCTTCAGTGGTACTCATTGCAAAAATGTTAATGTTTTTAGAAACTATTTCATAGTAGTAGTCAACAACCTTTTAAATCAAAGCTGTTTCCAAGTGAAGAAAGTATAGCAGTTCTGTTTATTTTAGGGCTTTT
>WAAE01008377.1:2208-13627 GCA_013400495.1 Nicator chloris
TTTTTTTTTTTTTTGAAATTTCCGGATGTGTGTTTTTTCTCTGACACTTTCTTTCCTTTCTAAATTTGAGGGATTTCCCTGGGAATCCATTGAGCAGGTTTTGGTGCTTTTCACTGCACCTGCTTTCATCTCACTCCATTTGCTTGTAGTCACTCCTGGTCATATTTGCTGCTTTTTTCAATTTCATTTTGCATTCACCATATCTCCTTTACCGAGTGTTTCTTCAACTCTGTGCTCCAAGTCGCAAGATTTCATTCCATTTCCTGAAAGGCAGAATATTCCCTTCTCCTCTCCCTAAGTACATGGTATTTTTCAAGTTTCATATAATAAAGTTTGATTTTGAATTATTTACTTTTAATATTGATGAAGTGCGTGTTGCTTTCCTGTTTTTGTACAGGACAGTAACTGATCAAAACCTCATCGTCCTAGCTTTCTTTTGTGGCCGGGATCATCATCACCCCAGAAAGATATTCTGTTACCACAAAGTGCCATATTAAATGCACAGATCCAGCAATGGATTTTTTTGTCCAGGAGCTATATGCCAGCTTCTAATCAGAACTTTATTTTGGAAGTAATTACACGACTTTCTAATAAACTGCTGTCCTGCCGGTACCCAAGCATGCGCCGGACAGTGATCCCTGCATTAAAGAGAAAAAAGAGAAATCTATTAGTCTGTGAAATATTAATTGAACAAACATCTTTTGCCTCTTCAACTACTGAGTATTTAGGACAGGAGTATGTATTCCAAGTTTCCCATACAACTGTTCAACAGAAATGACTAGATATCCTGGTGGGAGCTATCTGTACTCAAACAATAGTAAAATCAAACCAGAAGCTCTTCTCGTTTGTAGAAGCTTCTAAACTTAATCGTAACCTGTTCATAATACGCTATAATTGCCTTACTTCTAAAGGGTGAGAAAACAGAAAACAAAGCTAATCAAACACGCAGCCTACTCACTCTCCTGCCTGTGGCATTTAACAGCAGCCATGGGTTATAAAGATTAAATTCCTGAGGCACAGTGAAAAAAGCATTAATTAGTAAGCCTCCTAGCAACAGTACTGAAGTTCAACAAAATTCTAGCACCTTGAAAAAAAGTGTCACAAAGTGTTTACAACAAGGAAACAAAAGGTGACGTACCTTGTCATAGAATTGTTTAGATAGAAAAGATCAAGTCCGATATTAACCTAGCACGGCCACGTTCACCACTAACCCATGTCCCTAAGCACCAAGCCCACATTGTTTCTGAACACTGCCAAGGATACTGATTCCACCACGTTTCTGAGCAGCCTGTTCCAGTCCTTGACAAGCCTTTCAGTGAAGAATTTTTCCCTAATACCCAAATTAAACCTGCCCTAGGGCAACCTGAGGTCATCTCCTCTTGTCCTGTCACTTGTTGCCTGGGAGACTGATTCCCACCTGGCTACACCCCCCTTTCAGGTAGTTGTAGAGAGCAGTGAGGTCTCCTCTGAGCCTCCTCTTCTCCAGGCTGAACACCCCCAGCTCCCTCAGCTGCTCCTCACAGCACTTGTGCTCCAGACCCTTCCCCTCTCTGGACACGCTCCAGCCCCTCAATGTCTTTCTTGCAGTGAGGGGCCCAGCACTGAGCACAGGATTTGAGGAGTGGCCTCAGCAGTGCCCAGTACAGTGGTATGACCGGTGCCCTGGTCTTGCTGCCAACACTGCTGATACAAATGCACCTGTCCAAGCCATGGGTAGCCAGTTTCTCCAGGAAACTGGAGAACTGGGAGAACATATCAAAGGCTTTACAATAGCCCAAATGGAAAACATACACAACCTATCCCTCATCTACTAAGCTTGTCACTTTGTCACAGAAGGAGATCAGGTTGGTCAAGCAGGATCTGCCCTTCACAACCCCCTGCTGACTGGGCCTGATCCTTTAGTTGTCCTGCACATGCCACATGATAGCACTAAAGATGATTTGCTCCATGACCTTCCCCAACATTGAGGCTATGCTGACAGGCCTGTAGTTCTTTGGATCTTCCTTCTGACCCTTCTTGCAGACAGGTGTCCCATTTGCTGACCTCCAGTCAACCACGACCTCTCTGGTTAGTCAGGACCGCTGGTAAATGATTGAAAGTAGCTCAGCCGGTTCTTCCGCCAGCTCTTTCGGTATCCTTGGGTGGATTCCATTCAGTTCCACAGACTTGCGGCTCTCTTAAGTGGCACAGCAGGTCACTGACCATTTCACTGCATGTGCTGCATGACAGCTACTCCCACATGGGTCCTGGGGTGGCAGAATGTAACTGGCAGCCTCCTGTCACCTGATGAACATTCAACACTGAGCTCAGAAGAAATGATCCTGAACTGAATTAACATGCGTTGTCCCATTCACAGCAGTAAGCCTTGTGCCTTTACACCCCCTCACCTCTCCCCACACTTCATCCCCGTCACACCTCCATCCTCCTTTCAAGGAACCTACCAGCCTGGTTGAGTGGAGATGGCATGTCACAGCTGTGCTGGAGCTCCATGGACACTGTTGCAGTGGGTAACCGCATTCTTCCGGAGCTGTTGCAGGCATCAACTCCATGTCATGCCCCTCCCCAAACCCAGGTGCCCATTTCCATGAGAATCCATACCAGTCAATAACCGTGATACTTCAACCAACCATCAGTGTCTGGAGACAGCAGCCACAGTGCTGGAAGGTACTTAATGAGAGGGAAGAAACAAACAGCCTGACAGCACAATCCCAGGAGTTAGTCCCAAAACTACATCATTTATTGATGGAAATTTTTGCACATAGATAATGTTTTGTTCTTAGAAACTTGAAAAAGTTTTAGGGAAATGAACTTTTTATAGAGTATAAGGCATTTACACTCTATGATACTGATACTCTTAATTTCTCATTAAGAATCTAGAAGGTGCTGCTTCTGCTGAGACATTCCAGGTATAACCAGTAACATAACTGAGCTGACATGAACGACTGGATTATTTCTACTGTCTTCATGAGTAGTGGAGCAGAAATAATTAAAGAATTACCACTGACATCAAAGAAGGGGGGAAAGGCCACTAAAGCTGTATTCCTGAACCTTATTTCAATTAAGAAAAAAATGATGCTAAAAATACAATCATGATCCAAAATTGTTAGGAACATGTAGATGGAGGGAGTATAGCTGAATTTGGATTTTTTGTGGTGAGGAAGACCCATAAACTCTGACCCATTCCACCTTATTTCAATCTCCTCCCTCACAATCCACAAGAAAGAAGTAGGTAAGTGTAGTATCTACCTAACTGATTTGACAGAAACAGAGACATATGTGACTGCAAAGGAAGTTCTGAATCAGAAATAGGTTCCTTAACCAAGCAATCTAAGGCAAAGCTTTTACCCTTCGCCTGCTGTCTTCACTGTTGGGAGAACGCTGAAGGAAAAACAAGTTACTTCTAGTAACAGAAAGAGGTCACATACATATGTTTATACCACAGATGTACAACAAGGTACAAACTAAGAAAATCACGTCTTGCATGTGGACTTGAACCTTCTTCCAGACTGGACTTTTCTTTCTTTACAGAACAGCTAATCTAGACTTGATTCAATTTCATAGTGTTTAAATATAGGTCAGCTTCTTAACCTGCTTTGTAGAAAACCAAGCCACACCTTGAATGCATTTGTATTTTACACTCTAATCATATTAACATATCTTTAAATTGGAGGCAAAAAATAATTTGAAACAGTGTCTACAGTGCTGATCCTCAAAAATCATGGCTAAATTCAACCACCCAACTAATAGTCTGGGAATGTAATTATTTCAAATCCCATTTTGACTTTAGTTTGTACTACTACATGTGATTATTCTATTACATAATCACTTTTTCCCTTAGGCTAAATTAAGGACATAACTGCTGTTTAATCAGAAAAGAAACAGAGAAAACAGAAAAGACATGGAGCACAGGTACCCAGGAGGCTCAGATTGTTTCCCAATTTACAAAGCCATTCCTAGTGCTGTGTTACATTACACCATGATCCAGGTTTGTATCGTGCACTGTGAAGAAATTCTAGACAATCCCACAATACAATACCTCCCTTTTACCCCCTATCCCTCCACATTTTCAATCCAGGATCAAGGCCCTAACTTCAGCAAGAACAATTCTGCACTACATGAATTCTAGGAAGGACAGTTCTACACATTAGCCAATGAGGTTTTTGTTTCTCCTATAATGTAGGAGAGTGACAGGAAATGATCTCTCAGGCAAATATGTATTACAAGGATCACAGCATTATTGTTTTATTGTTTGCACAATGGTAAGTTGCACATATGGACAAACAGTACACACTTAGAATTAGTTTCACAAATTAATACATTATAAGAGTCCAGTGGTTTAACATATTAACTATTAAAAAAAGCAGTAACAAAGGAATACAAACATTACAGTTTTGACTGCAGCCCAATAAAAGTTTAAAAACAGGTTGAAATCAAAATAAACTGTAAGCTTTATTTATCTGACATTAAAAAAAATACATATCCCTTCCTAAGAGACTGTTCACAAAGATGCAATAACATACAAGTACAAAAATGAAGTTCTGTGCTCAGTTTCCCTTAATTTTATCAGATTAAGTGACAAACCAAACATTTGTCAAAGAGCAATCACTGCTGAATGCAGACACTTCCAAAACATACAAAATGGTAGTAACACTTTAACAATAGAAAGCAAATGACAAAACCTACATAAAATCAACTTGGCTCCAAAGTTTCATGCTCACACATCAACCTGGTATCCTTATTTGCAAAGAATCAATTGATCTGTTATTTCCTTCTTAATATATTTTCCTGGATATTCCTAGTGCACACCAAAGTGGAGATGCGGAACAACAAGCTACAATGTTGTGGTATGTAAGATTCATAAACTACTGCTGCAATAGCTTTAACCTTCAAATTAATAATTTTCCTCCTCTGTTCTTGAGCAGCAAGTTACTGTACTACACATTGTTTGAAAGCAGATGCCCAACAGCTTTTAATGCAGTGCTGACAAGAAGCTCATGTATCAACCTGGGTTTGTAACACTTAATTCGGGTTTTCATAAGGACAGTGCATCCTATCTCCCTCAAATGCAGGGAAAAGCTCATCCAGCCTGACAACTCCTGCTTGCGCACAGACCTTGTGGCATCCTGAGCTTTCAGCTGAACTCCTGCAGTGTCCTACTCTTCAGCTCAGAAGAAAAACAAAATCAAACAGTTTGGGAACATTAACTATGAAATGTGTGTGTCAAAATCTCAGACTCTTCTTTAGAGTTGGCTGCTTAATGGGCCAAGAAAAAGGTAAAAAAAAACCAAACCAAAACAGCTACTAATCACTATCTACCAAACTTTATGAAATAGTAAACATTGTATTTCAGCTCGTTTTAAACAACAGAACACAGAAGCAATGATGACACAGCCTGGGACTCACTATCTGAAATTCCTAGGAACATCAAGATACAGGTCCACAGGGCAACATGGAGAAACAGAACACACAAAGAAAAGGAGATATGTCTACGGGGGAAGGTATGCACATCAGTGTTTTATACATATATATATATACACATACATACACACAGATGTGTGCACTGTACTGTATATATTTACATCCATATACACAAAACCACCCTGAAGTAGATTTAAAGGCCATATCCAGGAACAGAAGATATGAACTCTAGTATTTGTACTAGAATATATTTTATCTGTACAAAAAAACAAATATGCATATATTCATATGGTATAAAGCTTATTAACAAAAAATATTCTGCTACTAACATTAGGTTAAATAGATGATTTTACAAGATTCTTTAATAATAATGCAGTATAGAACATTTCTAAAACTAAGGCCCAAAATAAAAATACATAAATGGGTTTCTATTCACAAGAAAATAGCTGTTCAATATGATTTCACTAGGGAAAAGTAGCAAAATTTTTATAAATCTCCTGGGATGCAGTTTAATTAACGTATCAATCTAGAAAAATAGACTTTTCAGATGAAGAAAGTTGATGCACTTCCCCCTCCCTAAAAGGGGTGCCTATCTTTTCCCTCGCTTGTTTCCAGCTGGAGGTTTCTTCAGCTGAAGAAGTTGCCCTCCTGTCCCAAAGCCTGCAGAGGCAGGATTAGACACCCCGAACGTCAGGCCAGCTGATGCTGTGATGCCAGGATTGCTGAAGTTAAACCCAGATGTAGTTGAGCTCCCAAAGCCTTATGGGGGAGGGAAAAATATTTTAAAACATCAGTTATATCAGGACTGTAAATTTGTTCTCCTTGAACTTTTTAACACCAGCCACTTTATTACCAGCAGTTGTAACACTTTTTACCAACGTGGATCAACAATTGTGAATCACACTGCTAGTGCACTTGGACTTGCCACGACAACTTGGATATTGCAGCAGCAACAGAGATTACCCTCAGTGACTGCAAACAATTATATCCTAAATCACAATTCTATTATACCATTATCCATACAAGAGTAGCACACAAAAGTCCCACTGAAATTGTACTACAGAACCACTATTCCTCAAGTTTTCAGCATAAACATGCAATGCACTCCCAAGGTGGGAGGGAAGGTAGCAGGTACAGGTGGACCATGGACTACTCACTGCACTCACAGCAGAGAAACGGCAAAGCTGGAGTTGGAGTGCTCAGCCTTCTTCCCCTTGACTTGGCTACCTTTGCCTGCCTTTGTAACATATGTGGCACAGACCATACCTTAAATCTGACGCATAAAAAGCTCAAAAAATCATTGCCAAACTGTTTGTATTTAAAAATATGCTTTTTGACAAACCAAAAAACAGTGCTGGAAACAAAGTTTTGGAAAAACTGAATGACTGGATGAGTAAATTGTGCTATTTTAACTCCTCCATCCTCTACTATCAAGGTAAACTAAACGGAACATTTGGTGCAGCTATGAAACAAGATCAGATGAAAAAAGTCCCCCTACAGTTTCCAGCAATAGCAACACTAACTCATTTCACTTTCTTTTATAAATTTGTATGTTACGCATAATCAACTTAGATAACAATTGCAACTATTAGAGAATGCTAGAAATTTCTCAAAGATTACTTAATAAGAAGCAGAACTTCATCACTTCACTTTTTGTTTTCTCAAGAGACCACAAAATAAGAAGTAAGACATGAGTAAGTTCAGATTTTAACAAAGAGCTTCATATAAGTTGTATATGAAAACCTGCAAACACTTCAGATAATAAGAAAAATGGGACTGAGTCACAATCAAGAAAGAGTATATTCTCAATATGCTTTACTTTATATTGCTTCATTAGTTCTCTAGCAGACAGCTGAAGCAACCCTTTGGTCACATCAGTATCTTCAACTCAATGCCTAAAGCATTTTTGGAGTACAGAAATAAAAGCCCAACTGGTTGTCTCATCAGAATCCTAAAGTAGCTCTCACAAGCCTGGTGTCTTCTGTTCCCTCACTTGTTACTGACACTCTGCATTAAGAACTACTTCAAAACATAACATGAAACTCTTCCTCCTGCAATGTCTGGACTTGGGTTAGCATATCATCTTGTCAAGAAAATTCATTATCAACATTCCAGTAACTGATAGTCCTACAGCATGCAGTTGCCTGCACAGAACTCATTGCAAGTGTTATGGTTGCGCAGATCTAGACCAGTGACTAGTGAGAGTGACTGACAGTGTTCATTACTTGGGTCTTGTCTAAATTTTGTGGGCTAATTTGTCTCTCAGTTTAGAGGGAAGACTCATAAGTCTCAAGCTGTAGCTGTGTGTGATCACCAATGTCCTTGCTGAAATTAGTGTTATTTATGAGAGAACAGTGATCTTCAGGAAGTAAATGACAACCTGCCCTTTGAGGACACAGCTTTCACATCTCCCTGAAAGGCATTAAGATCACACTTTATTCACTGGGCTTGTGCATCTCTCCTTCCATCAGCCCTTTAGCTCAGTAAGCCAAAGATGAATACACACCTCCCCACAACAGCATTTTTTTGGTAAATTTAATACTACAGGGAGAAACAGCAGTTCCTCAGACAGCAATCTGTTCCTGCTTTCATCCCCCAGACCACAGTGGATGCTCTAGATCAAAAAAAGTATTTCAAGAAAAGCTTTAACTGATTTATTATAACCTCTCTATCTAAAAGCTGCTCATGGATTATATTAAGGTCTGTTTTTCAGCAGTATGAGTACATCCAGCCATGATCCCACTTAATTATCTCTTATCTTGTTTACTGAGACTGCAATTCTTCAATAAAAATGTCTCCAGCAATAATTTTCAACTCAGATCTTCAAAGTATATTTAGCATCTGTTTTCACAAAAATTGTGTTGTAGACTCCCCCCTTAACATTTTATTAAATTATAAAGCGAATTCAATGGTGATTTTTTTCCTTTTCCCATTACTTTGAGAGTCTTAATGTCCTTTACAATAGCCCACTAACATCAGCCTTTTTGATTGCCATTAAATGAGTAAGAGTAGGAATTAAATGGGACTTGTTTTGGAGTCAGCTTTCCACAGTGTCTATGTGTGTTTCAGAGGATGCCTGAGACACTGTTCCATCTTGCAGCTGTGCCCACTAAAGAAACTGCAAGGAGACTGAAGCTGGTCTGCTTTTCATCTACTGATGAACACAACAACTATTCCTGGACCAAGCCAAATTTACTGTTAAAAGATGCTCAAAGACTATCAGAGGAGTCAGAATTTTCTCCTCAAACACACAAACTGAAATTGAGAAAAGCAGTAATACCCCTACAAACATTTTCACATCTTTTAAAGCAATTAAACCTAACTCATAAAAATCAAACACGTGACAGAACCAATTTGGGAATCTGTAATTTTAGTTTTAAGATAAGATGAAACTGATGGAAAATCTGTGGAGGAGAGTTGGGGCAGCCTAAGCAGCCTGGAACAGCATGTGCTGGAACACACACTTACCTAGTGTTCCCAGACACATTAGTCTGGGAAAGTGTTTAACTGCTCATATCTAAATCCAAACAGCAACAACAGTGAATTTCATCACCCATATTGACCCCACTGTCATAGCTTTTTCAAAGAAATAGATTCAGAAACAAGATGCAAGCATTATACTGTTACATAAACCAGAATATGCTTTCAGGATCCTGTAAACGATATCTAAGAAACAGGACAAAATAAAGTTTAAAAAAGTATATATAACATAGCTAGCCTCAGGTATCATTCAAACCCATTTATACACCCTCAATAAAATTAAAGATCATATGCAATCCAGATGCTACATGACATAAGGTTTTGGATATGAAAGGTAAAACTTAGTGTGTTTCTGCGCTACTGAATTTTTAATAGCAGTTTCTATTCCCTAATCCCAGTCTAGATAAGGATTTCATGACCACTTGATCTTCCAAGCACAGAATGATGGAAATTACATTTAACTTCTTTTTATTCAGCAACTTTCTGTAGCTGAGACTCTTGAGATACATGAAAATCTTCGTTTTATTGGGTGCAACTCCCTCACTTGCAAAAGAGACTGATGGCACTAACTCCATGAAAAAAATGTTTTGAGGAAATTGTATCTAAATTGCCTCTGCACACCACCAACATAGCTAAGACAGACTTGCTATTTACTTTGGCTTGATACTTCCTTAGTGACAGACAACTGATCCATGCAAGCAGTTTTCTCATTCTATTTTTAATATATTAAAAACTAAATGATTAACTTTGTAATCCAGCAGCTTTAAATGCTGCAATATTATTTAATATAGACTCAGGAACAATAGGCTACAAGATGAAAACATAAGCAGTGTAACTCTTCCAATTGTTTCTAATATTAAGAACTAAGTAAAAGAAGGTTGATGCTTGGACACCAGATACTGTAAAGAGTTCCATCAAGAACTTACTAGGTTGTTAACATTCATGAACATTACACAGCCAGCTTAGTGAGCCATTTCCACCTTATAATGCAAAGCTTGAAGTACTTCACAGGCCTAACAATTTGTCACTAACGACCGGAGAATCCAGGATAAAAATCACAGTGCTTCCTAGTAAATACCAGCAAAATGCTGTTTTCTTCTGATAGCAGTTGATCAAACTTGATCCTCCTTCAATGTGCCATTGAAAAAAGATTGCAAGACAGACTATAGAAGCTATTTGCTTAGTAATAGCTCAGTAAGCTATTATTCCTACTTAAAAAGTAAATAGAGATGCCAGCTATAATTCAGACTTCGGAGTTAAGGTGTAGTAACATCCATATTAAAATTTTATCATCCTCAAAAAAATGAAACCAAAATAGCTAAATGGGTACTGTGTAGTTCAACTGCCACAGAAAAGTTTTCGAAGTAGTTAATATAATGAATTATGAATATATACAGAGATACAATACATATAACTTACTATTCAAATAGAGTAAGCATTTATATATTTTTAAGTAAACCTCTGGGCTTCCAGAAAGTAATTTTGACTTTATTTGTAAATACAGCAAGTCGAATTACTAGTATATTTGTCACTAATTTACACACTAATTGCAATCTGTAACTGATACCAATGCATTCAAGTGACAATTGCTCTTCTGTGTATAAGGCTGCATCTGATCTCCTGCTTCCACTCCTAACTAGACAGACACCATGAAATGGGAAACATTAAGCTCACTTAATACTGTCTACATAGGAGACCTTTAACACAACCCAGAAACTTAGCTGAAAATGTGCCTCTAGCAAGTAAATAGTTATGTTCATAGTGACATACACATGCAACTTTAAGCAATCAATTTCTTGGAGTGAGCGCAGCAGTTTAATTTTAAGACTTGCTTTAAGATAAACTTGGTTTTTGAATTCAAAAGAAACAAACCAACCTGCACTTAGACTTCCTGATGGTTTACTTGTAGTTCCAAACCCAAATGATGACGCTCCTGTGGCACTACTTCCAAAGGCAGAGCTACTTCCAAATCCTAGTAGAATAATAGTAAAGACATACAACAAAAAAAAATTACAGACACAGCAATTAAAAGACACATAGGTTTTAGGTGAGTATTCTAAACCCAAACGTAATTTCAAGCATTATTTGGTAAACAAATATTTCCAAGATTATTGCCTGCAGCATATTTATCCTTGACACAGCATTGTGTTAAGAAAAGAGTGCAAATTGGAAAGCACTGAGGAAAATACTACCTTCAAAATCCAAAACTGAGTAAGGGAAAAGTTGTAAAAACAGGTGGTGCAAACTACCAGAGTTTAAGAAATTTCTACTGAGTTGTTGTTAAACTGGTAGGAAAAAGTAAACAAATGAGCTAAAACTAAGAAATTTCAGATACAAGTTACATGACATTACAGAAAGTCACAATCTCCATCTACAACTCTAGAAAAAAGAATTATGCTTAAAACAGAGTAAGCATTTTCTTCAGTTTACACTTGGCTTATTTTAGTCTTGTTCCCCTCCCAGATAATTAGGGATCAGCTTTATCTAGGAAACTACAAAATAGATTAAATAGAGAACAGAA
>WAAE01008380.1:0-16696 GCA_013400495.1 Nicator chloris
AAATGAGCTCTTTGGTGTGTATGTAGACTCCTAATCCTTTGGAACTCTTGTCTTAATATTATTTTTAAAACAAAGTTAGCAGTGCTATTCAAAACTGTGCTAATCCTCTCTCATTATTAGCTGCCTGACAGAAGATACCAATCTGACATAAATTTCTGGATAAAATGGAACCATACTTCCTCTTAGCATCAGTGGGGAGAAGTCAAGGAAGAGTCATTTTGGAAGATCTTTTTCCAGGTTGCTAGGAGATCATCAAGGCTCTGCCCACTCTCATCATTGTCTTGCTTGCCATTACTGCTGGTTTTGAGGAGGCATCTCTTTTCCCTGACACTTAATTCACACAAGTGGAGGAGCTCCATTACCTTCTCAGTGCAGTTGAAAATACAATTTGAGTGTTGAGTGTCATGACAATGTCTCAAGATTCATGGGAATGAAACGTTGTTTGTCAAATATCCTTCAATCATGCTTCGTTTCTGGAGGATGTTTAGGTAAAAGAAAGGTTAAGTATAGATTTCCAAGATGGAGACAACACTGTTGCTAAGTTAACAGGTAGAAATTCTTCTATTCTTCTCTCCTTCAATTCTTCAATTCTTCTCTACCAGTGTTTCCTGTGTTTTCTAGTCACAGATAATTTTTGACATTCTCTGTCAGCACAGAAATGCCATCATACATACTAGGCACATCCATTTTCTGGCCAAACATCGCACAGAAATGTTAGTAACTTTCCTAGTACTTAACTGAGGTATTAAACTTTCTCCTTAGCCACGTAGTTTTTCATATACTGTCATCAATGTTTTGCCTAACAAAGGTCAAATGTGTTTTACTACACATGTGATTATGGGTAGTGCACATGGTTTGTTAATAGCTCTGGACCAAGCCAACCCTCTATGAGGATCAGCTGCTACAAACTGAAATTGAATTTGCCATGGATGTCCCCTCACCTCAGCTTGGAGAGACAATGTGACTGCATATACCTGCTACAGCTCACGAAGAGGTACCCTAAAGCCTGTGACATCATGTAGAATTTGACTGCCCTGAGATTTTACAGAATAACAGAGGATTATACACAAGGAAGGTTGAAAGCTAAATGGCATTATCTCCCAAGTTGTTTGAGTGCCAACAAAGCAGATGCACGTTGAATGACTCAACATCTGTAAGAGGGGAAGTATTTTTGCACAGAAAGGTATCATGACACAGTCACTTTATAGATGATCCTCACTGCCCATGATGGTCAAGGGGGACAAGGGAAATAAGGGTATGCATACTCATACTAATGCCAGATGTTCTTATTGCTCTTATAACTTGAATTACTGACAATTACCAAATCTTGGAAATGCCTGCTTTTTTTTGCCAGTTCATAGAGAAAAGGAACTGCTAATATTACTTTTACAGACTGTTGTTGTGATGATTTGCCTGATCATGTATATGCCAATGTATAAGTGGATTCACAAGATAGTTGGTTTGAGATAATGGGTCATTTGATTTATACTGTGGGTTTTGTTCACTTCTGCACTTAATAAAACTGTATTTCTCCTTCTCCACATCTGTGGCTTCCATTTTTGCTGCAGCTAGACAGAAATAATATCATGAATGAGTGTCTTAAGGTCGCTTATAGAATCACTGACATATGTATTGGCAAAAGCAGACAATATAAAAGTGAAAGGGAGAAAAAATTCATTGGCAAGGTTCACTCTACTACTTACTAGATGGCTCAAATACACAGACAAAAATCAGACTAAAACCTAAAATCAACCAATCTAACCCCAAAGTCAACCCAAAAATTATTGATGAGGAGGCTGGAGGCGGAGTGGGGGGAAGAAGAGAGTTAGGGTAGGAGAAGGTAAGGATAAAAAGGAAAAAGGAAGACTCTTGCATTTAGGCACAAGGTTTAGAACCACAGCTAAACTGAGCCAGTCTTGACCAACAGTTTAGGCCTAAAGGTTTAACAGCATTTAATCGATAGCTTAAGTTAAACAATTTAACAAAGGATTAATACAGAATTTACTACAGCACAACAGTAACTCATTTACAGGCCTAGCTTACAAATTTAAGTCTTTTAGGACAGCAACATTCATTGTTCATTTGCTATAGCATATTGACACTTGCAGGCATGCAGACCTAGAGAGGTATACACCAGGTATACCTGTGAAAAATGCCCCTTGAATTCAGGGAAGTGCCCCCATCAGATGATTTTGCATCTTCTCAATGGACAAAGGGTTGAGCCTCGAGCAGTGGGGGTGTCAGCCCAGGATCTGTTGTTCCTCCAAGTATAGCAAAGTTGAGAGTTCACTGGCTTTTAGAGAGAGGTTGCTGGTTGCAGCCCACTGTGATCCTGGAGAGCTCAAAGGGTCCTACTTAGGACTGTTGCTTATGGGGTTGCAGGAGAGTGAGCTTTAGTCATAGTAATTTTCTATCCTACTCACAATTTGGGTTGGAAACCTCAAGAGACCTCAATCCAGGTGCTGTTCAAGGCCAAGGCCTATTGAACATTTCTCAGCTCGTAGTGTGACCTGAGGGGTGGGGGGTAGAGATGCACCACCACAAGTATGCTTCAAAAATCAAGCTTAGGGTATGAAGAAAAAATGCAAGGAAAGCAAGTGTGGTTAGACCACAAGCAACAAAAGACTCATTTGTAATTTAGGAAGATTAAAACAAAGCAAAATCCATAAAAACTGTTGAAATATGTAATTTCCCCGAGGAGGACACAGATGGGATCAGTAAGGAGACAGCTGTTGCAAGCCACTGGTCTTGAAATTTCATATCTCTCTTGCTATGTACTATAACATAGTAACTGGCTGTGAGAACATGGTCTGTGTCTGCATCTTTTTTTAGTGTTGCTGGTTGACTGCTTTCTACCAGACAAACTACAGGCTGGAAGCAAAACAGTATCAAAGAACTCTTCTTGTCTATTGCTAATCGTAACATAAATGTAGGAAGAATTATGACTATTGCATATAGTGTCATTGCTGTAGGGTGGTACTGTATAAGGGCTGATAAGGTTTGTCAATTAGAGGTTTCGTTCCTACTAGAAGTACTTCTGCTCCTTCATGACCATCTGCATTCTTTAGAGACACTGGAGAGGTAGAACTTGTGCAACAGGAGTAAATTCCCCCTCCTAAGCAGCTGTGTCGCTCCGAATCCAAGCATAAGGACAAATCCTATCAATTCCACCACCCTCCAGGTTGTAATGAAAGCAGATTTGCAGAAGGGCTGGACAGAGAGAACCTAAAGATTTGCTGGTTCTGTTGCAGAGCAACTGATGACGCCTGCAGAATCAAGTTGTTACCAGTGTGTTTACTTAACTGGAAGTTAAACTCAGCGGTTGCAGTCAGCAGTCACAAAAAAAGGAGAGCACCAATTAGGATGCTCCAACAGATTCCGGGAACACAATTCCTGTGTGTGCAGGACAAGGTTAGTGTTCACTGGACATCTCAGACCTTAAGGGAGTACGTTGTTGATTTTTGCAAAATGGTCCAGAATTTTATGTTTCACATCCAGAATTCAGTAGATTGGTTCACCAGGTAATTAAAAATGGTTAGAAAATAGAGATTAACAGTTATGAAGATAGACGTGTGTGTCTGGCCTGGAAGGTTACTCTAGAACTCTGGTTGTATATTGAAGTTGTCCTTTTCTATCTTGATTTCTCAGAGAAAGTAGGACAAAAGTTGCTTTCTTTTTAGAGACAACTGTGGTCTGGCTTGCAGACTTTAAGAATTTTTGAAACATTGCCTTTCCTAATTAGATGCTTGTGATGTACTTGAAAAGCATTCAGTATTTTGAAAAACAAAATCTGATTGCATTTTTGGGAAATAATTTTCTGAACTAGAATTAGATGGGGTGTCTGGGGTGAAGCAGCAGTTACCAAGCTTTCTGCAGTATCCACAACTTAACGCTTACTGTAGTTCAGCAATCCAAATTTTCTGAGTTTCAGCGAAAGCAGCTGCAAATAGGCCACAACAGTAATTTTTTTGTTTGTTTTGTCAGCTAAATATACAAAAAGTCGTCACAGGGTTTTGTCTTATTGTTTGATCTCCCATCTGGCCTCTATGGGTGGGAAATAGTGTGTACATCAGCAAGACAGTCCAGTGTGATATATTTGTTTCTTGTAACCCATCAAATACAAAAAGAATGAGTTCAGTACATTGACGCCTGAAGGTACTTCTGAAAGATAATCAAATAGATTTATGGGATATTGCTCTATTGCTTTCCACCACTGCCAGAACTAAGCCAATTTCAGTGCTGTGCTGGAGACCTCATTCTACTATACGGTTACAAAACTGTTTTCTATTCATTGCAGGAAAATTGTAGTTGTTTTAGGGGTTTTGACTATGGTGAAGAAATGCTGTTCCATAAGAGGTTCCAAAACTACTTGTAATGCTGTATTTTAGAAACAGTTGGGCAAATTCAGAAGTGACTGTGTCTAGTCTTGAAGAGCTGGCAGCACATACTAGAAATTATCTGAATATCGCTAGCAAAAAGATCTCTTGAGGACTTCATTATGAGACATCATTTATGGATTCAGGCTTTTCTGGAGACTTAAAAGTAAATATTTATCTTTCAGCTGTGATAGCAATGTATCTATTGTACATATTAGCTTGATAAGCAGTACATTAGGCATAATTTTTTATGTAATACATAAGGAAGATACTGCCTTTATGGACTAGCAACAAAAATTCATCTACAAGGAAGGAACTCATACTCTGGAAATGAAAACTTGTGACATTCCCAGGTGTTTCTCCACCTCCCAGCATAATGAAGGAGAGACAAACAGCAATGAGTTGCTTCCAGTGAAACAAGACCTTCATTCCTGTGAGGCAGCACCACGAGGATCAGCAGGGGAACCATGAAAAGAGATCCTAGAAGACTTTAATTGCCTAGGTTGGTAAAATGACCGGGAAAGGAATAGAAGCATTGTCACCAAATGCATACAGGAAAAGAAAAGCACTAGGAAGAAGAGCTGTTCAAGCTAAGGAATGATATGCATACAAGGATGTGTCCTTGAATAAATGTATAATGGGCATTAAAGCCATTTTAAGAGTAAGGTCTCCTGTGAGAGTAAAGGAGAAAATACTCTGACCTACTTTTAAGCTGGAGTAGAGTAAGTTTCTGAAAGAAAACCAAAAATTCAGCAGAGGTCATCTGTTGGGGAAGGTGATACAGGGAAACTTTATAGATATAATTGTTTAGCAGTAGGTTCGGAGAACATCGGGCCAGTGAGTGAGATAGAAATGACGGTCACTTTTGATATGGGAAGGGATGCCAGTCCAGGGGACAGGATATTGAGCAATACCAGTGACTAGGTAGAAAAAGGGTCTGCAGGATAGCAGGAAGAAGGGATTATAGAAATTAGCATAAGAAGGTAGTGCCCTTATTCTAATGTAGTAGTTCTCATAAGTTGTATGTAAATTCTATAGGAGTTGTGTCTCACACTAGTTAGTCACTGTAAATAGAATATTCAACACAGAATAGGATAAAATATACTCTAACAGGAAATTTGCTCTCTTAGAACTCTCTTGGAACCACGCCAGCAGCTGGGCTGGCAGCTGATGGCAAACGCTGGCACCCACGACCCCTGAGAATAAAGCACGTGTTCCATGAGCAACCCCCGTCTCCTGAAGTATATCATCTAACCATCGAGAGAACGAATCTACAGTCATCCCTGTCAGGTTTATGTTTCTAGGCTTGCAGTAAGCAGGCTGGACTATCAAGGCAGGCAATAAGGAATTGTCATGGAATTGGAGGTGCTAGACAATCTTTTCTAATTAACTGCTAAGAGTTGTGAGAGTTAAAAGTTTTGGAAGGCTGCATGGTGAGAATTTGCTTTGCTCTTTCTCTGTTGGCATGTGACTATTCAGTTATTAGTATATTCAAAGTACCTCTGTAGCTCTAGACGTGTTAGTTCCTGATGCCTGGGGCAGAATTCACTGTAGTGCAGCAAATTGATGGTAACACCACCCTCCTTTATTTCACAATCACCCACAAGCTCCAGAAGCCACCTGTCACTGTGTGTCATTTGACTGAGTGCATAAACTAGTACAAAATGGACAGAGGTTCATGTTTAGATATTGTTCAGACACCTCCTGCAACAGCAGAACCAGCACCACTGACTCAGTGTAGAAGATAACCGGAGCGGAAAATTTCTTACCCCCTAGGTGTTAACCATAGCTGGGCAGTGGAGGAGGTGATGTGTAAATGTGTCAAGCCAGAATAGCACCAGAATAGTACCAGAATTGTAAAAAAACCTGAATCCTCTCAGCACGGTAAGTCTACACTGCATACACGCTGAGATGGTACATTTTTCCCACTTGAGCAGAAGTAAGATGGACAAGGTAAGATGAAGCCCCCAACGTGATTTTCCACAGGGGTGGGGAGGTACAATTTACTGGAGATATAGCATAAAATATGCTAAATTTTAGCAAAGTGGAAGAGCAAGTGAGTAAAGGGGAGGAGAGGCCGGGGAGAGAGAGGAAGCAGGGAGGATATTCTGCAGTGATCCTTTACCCTCTTCTTTATGCACTTTGCCTAGCAGTCAAAGATAAATAAGGACCTTGGAAGTAGAATTGCTGAGGCTGCTTTTTTAGTGTCTATATTATTTTTACAGAAGACAAAGGGTGAATTGGAGCAGAAGCTTAGCCAAATATTTGGTACTATACACAGGACTTTCATCCAGTGTGGTAACCAGTATGACATACCACTCAGATTTCTGGTCACATGGTTTTCAAAACTCCGTGTGACTGGTGTTTCTGTTGTATTTCTAAAATGTGTTTCTGATATAATAGCTGGACTGTTAGGCTTGATTTTTTGATTGTGGTAAGCCTTATTACTTGGACACTATGACAATTTATACTTAAAATGAATTAAGTATATTTTATGTTTTTAAGATATATCTTTGTGAAAGAACCATTTTTTCCTGATAATCTGAGTTTGAAAGAAAAAGAGCTTTGACTTCAGCTGTGTCGCACTTGGTAATTTCTTTAAGTGAAGAGGGAAAAAAGGTGCCTCATTTTTTTTTTTTGTCCGACAGACACCTTCAGAACTTAATTCTTTATACTGAAATTTCTAGAGATAAATTGGAGCCTTTTGTAATTTATAAATCAAACATATTTTGGAATGGGGCAAAACATTGAACATAGTTTAGGAGACAATCACCAAAGTTGATCATCAGTTGGCTCAGGTCTGGAATAAGCAGGGAGCTAAAAACGTGGTTGAAACTGAGAATACAAATCCTTTATCTCCAAATGCTCAGAACCCAACAGAATCAAGCATTAATACTGATCATTGCATAAAGGAATGTATGCATAAACAGAGGCAACACTGAAATCCCGTTATGTAACAAACAGCCTTTTTTACCTTCTCGTGGAAATAGAATGATTGACTCAATATGCAGTAAAGACAGAGAACTTCACACAAGAAAAGAGAAACAAGTCCCATTGTTCTTGAAATAAGTCTGGCGCAAACTGATGGACAAATACTTATGTATCCTCTATTGGAATAGGGGTCATTGGGATCTGAATTGATGGCAAAGTGCTCTTAATTGCTTTTATGTAGTTTGGGTCACTGTGCAATCTGTCTTTTATGGATTTGGTATCCAAGCAGGAAGCCAGAAACAAGGGCTGGACTGTGTATGCTGAAGTGCTCTGCCTTCCTAGCAGGTCCAAGAGGGCAAAAGTCACAGATGGCTCAGATTCACCAGAGCTTCCTTCCCTTTCTGCCAAGGCTGTGTTTGGGTAACCTGTGAGGCTGAGCTAGGAGGACACAGATAGGAGGTAACAGTGCCCCCTTATAGCACCCACTTACAGTGGGTGTGGAAGGTAGCTGGGGACATTAATGGTAAGGAGAACTTCATTCTTACTGTGAATATTATTCTGTATTGGAATAATCTTGTAGATCTCAGACATTACAGATTTTTGTGAACTGTCTAAAAGCATCATATGGAAAAAGAAAAGAAAGGAAACACTATCCTTCTTAAATGAAGCAAACTAAATAATCCAACACATTTTTGCACACAATGCAAAATAGAAGATTTTAGAACCCAAGAGGCTTTGATCTCTTGCTAAGAGGTATTTCCCCTGGTTTTTTTACAAGAAAGTAACCCGGAAATTTTCAACCTAATGCAACTAAACTGAGAAAGGAAGGGTTGATGACAGCGAGGTAGAGGAAATTCCTGTAAAGGAAACAGACTCAACACAGTGCACAGCTAGAACTAACCACAATTCTTATCATGTTGTGTAGGATGTGCAAGTAAGATTTTGAGATTTTTTTTTTCAAATTATATATTTCATCTTCAAATTTTAGCCCTCCCTACCCCGTCTGCCTGAAGGTGAGTTCATTTTACTGCCTTTGAATGTGCATTTTAAAGTAAATTGGCTTTAACTGGTTGCTCAGGCAAACAGTGGTGTCTTAGTAAGTAGCTTAATTAAATATCCTTTTCCATTTTGCAGATATGGTAAAGTTTTTTCATCTCCTGTGTGGCTATTGCTAATCTTAGTCCTAGAATCAGATTATGCTTGCCTTTCCATTGATATAAATTGATAGCTTTGATGGTGATTTTCATCAGAATCAGAATTGTATGATGGTATGATTGTGGTATGCCACTCTTTACTAGACTTCAGAGATACCATGAAACTTGGCACAGCTCTCAAGAAACTGATTTTGATATTTTTGCTTATGTTTTATGTAAAAAGCTGAAGACAAAGAGGCTGAAAGGAGACCTCATCACATTGTACAGCTGATCTCTTCACTGTGGTGATCAGGGACAGGACCCAGGGGAATGGCTTGAAGTTGTGTCAGGGGAGGTTTGGGCTGGATCTTAAAGAAAGATTCTTCACCCAGAGGGTGGCTGAAGTGGCCAGGGAAGTGGCCACAGCACCAAGCATGACAGAGTCCAAAAACGGCTGAGAGTTGGATTCGATGATCCTTATAGGTCCCTTCCAACTCAGCTTATTCTGTGATACTGTGAAAACTCTGTGAAGTAGAAATTTACTCTTTCCTTCCAACAGTCCTTTAGGAGTTGAAATATAGGCAATATAATACAAATCCTATTTTTCACTTGCCTTTTTTGAGCACAGGAAGTCATGAGAACACCACATTAATGTTCTTTGTACATATGATAATTTCCAATTAAGTGGCACCCTAAATCCCTAGACTACTGGTATGATAACATGGCTGTGTACATGGCAGGAGAAGGTAGAGAGACTTTTGATAATATTTTGCCTGGAGTAGAGCCCTTTCTTTCTCTGGTAGATACTGATAAAAAGAAATGAGTCCTTGACTAAATCAAGTCACCGAATCACCCGAGTCCACCTGCAGTGCAAATACACCTGAATGGTGATTGCTGGCTGCTTCTGCTGTGAATTTCCCTGCTCCTGTCAAGCACACTTGCAAGATGATAATTATTAATTTCACATTCTACCATATTCTTATGGTAGAATTTCTACCGTCTTTTTAAACAGTATAAAAATGCAAAAATTACAAGATTCACTTATAAAAACGGTATCAGTTAGCAAAAACAAACAAAACAAACAACAACAACAACAACAACAACAAAATATCCCCAAACCAGCAGTGTTGTATTTTCCCATATGTAATGGTTTGAAAAAAAAATGTTTGGCAATTAATGTCAAACCGTAACACCATACCTAGTTAAAGACAACAGAAAAATTAAAAGGATTGCTAACCAAAGCTGTAACATTCACTAGTCAGCCTTCCCTTTGGCACTTCCCCATTTGTGGTGACCTTTTGGGACTTAAAGAAGTTATCATTAGTATGGCAGCAAATTGTAGAACAAAGAGATTACACATCACTGGCATTATTAAATGCTTTGTGAACAGTCACTTACTTCATGTAGTTTCAGTACATGTGGCCTGTATGTCCCCAGCTACTCACAAATGGGAAGCAAGGAAATAAATGCTTCCACTGCTTATCTTGTGCCAGATCAGGCACTCTTCAAATAGCTTCTGGTGGCTTAACAGCTTAAGGAGTCACCAAGAAGGACCAGAGCTGTCACAGGATGGAGACTGGACCTTTTGCCTGAGGTCAAGGGAGAGTGGAGTGCAGAGGACAGACAGATCATAAAATTATGGAATAAGCTGAGTTGGAAGGGACCCATCAGGATCATTGAGTCTAACTCCTGGCCCTGCACAGGACACCCCAAGAATCACACCCTGTGCCTGAGAGAGTTGTCTGAACAATTCTTGAGCTCTGTCAGGCTTGGTGCTGTGGCCACTTCCCTGGGGAGCCTGTTCCAGTGCCCAAACACCCTCTGGGTAAAGAACCATTTTCTGATATCCAACCAGAACTTCCCCTGACACAGCTTCATTCTGTCTTCTCGAGTCATATCACTGGTCATGAGAATGAAAAGGTCAGTGCTTGCTCCTCTGCTTTTGATAACAGCAACACCTGCTCACCTGCTCAAGGGACTACTGCACTGAACCACACAAAACCCCTTGGGACTTGATTGCTACTCGCACCAGAATGCCTTTGCCATGTGGGCTGTTGGATGACATAACCCAAAACACCTTCTTGGTTTTATACAGAATTAACATGGCCAGAGATGCAGCCTCAATGAATGCCTTGAGCAAGGTCTTCACAGGTGTCATAAATCCAGATTCAAGAGTCAGGAGCCATTTATCTTTTTGCAGTGGATAAAAAAGTTGGATAAACTTGAGGGCTTTTTTTCCAGTGCTGGTAGCAAACTCACTTTATCCAGACATATACAGAGGTTGGAGTTTCAGGATTATTTTAAAAGATATGTGGGGTGACGAGAGTTGGCAGCCAACCTGTAACAAAGCACGAGGATGAGGTCAGACAAATGAGTTAACTTACTTCCTTTGACCTCTGAACATAAAAATAGGTCGTTCCATTCACTTGCAAGGAATAGAGACATTCTGAAGAGAATGGTGACTAAAAGTGGTCCCCTCTACACAAAACAGCTGCCTGGAAAAGTGCAGCGTGGGAGTTCTCATCAGCTCTGTCTCTAGCTCAGTATGCACGGGTTGAGCTCTGTTGATGCTAACCAGTGTGAGTAGTGTCTGATTTGCATGAGATGCCAACAGACAAGGGACCAGCCTTTGCCCAGCCTCTCTGCTTTTCCCTTGGGCTGATTCAGTGCCCTTCTGACAGTGTTGTAAACACAGAGTCACTCTGTGGCCAAAGGAAAGAAAAAAAACCCCTTGAGGGCTCTGTTGCACAATGCACAGCTGTGTGAGTTGAACAGCAGCACAGTACATGCCCTTTACTCCTGAACCAGGCACTCCAGACACACCAGTCAAGGGCATCAGTTATGTCCTTACTAAAAACCCAAATTAAGCCATGGCTGTTGAACACGCACACTGGGCAGCCTGTGGCTGAGAAGACTATGGGATGCAGATCAGACTTCTTAGTAGGAGAGAGAAAACATAACAATAGTGTTTGGGGTTTCACCTTGTACAGGGTACTGTCATATAGTGGTCTGCATGCATCTGAGTGCTTTGTGGACCTGCTCCAAATCCCCTGGCTGTTCCCAGTCTCAGTTTACAGAGGGCAGCCCACAGAGCTGGTCCCTTCTGGTGGTGTGGGTGTTACCCTGCTCAGCAGGGCTCTGCCATGGTTCAAGCAGTGCAGCACAGCATTGTAGTGCAAAAGAGAGGCCTGATGCTGCACACCCAGGTACACCACGGAGGAGGAGAAGGTTGCTGGCCCTAGTAGAAATCCTACGTATGCCCATTTTGGCTGGTAACAAAGCCTGCTAGGAGCATGTCTCTTGGGTGAGAGAACCAAATACACGTACCCACACAGGACATACTTTGAGGGCTTTACTTCTGCATAGTTCTCCAGTCTCATGGGCTCAATGCCGCTTGCAGCTGCAGCACATCTTCAGATTTGGTTTCATCCCAAATGAATCCAATCAACTCACTCTGGGCCTGTTGACCTTCAAGATACAACAGTGTTCCATGGATTTTTGGTGCTATTTATGCCTGTCTCAGGCTGTTGCTGATAGGCATCATTAGCTGAAGGCTGATGATATTTGGTATCTTACCTCTCATCTTAGACAACGTGCTCCTGTCAAAGGAGGAAGGATCTCCATTTCCACTCCAGAGGTGGAGTTCTGCATTGCTGTAGCTATGACTTGGAAATCCATCTGTAAGCAATTCTATGCAAGGTGTATTTAGAGAGACTGTTGCATATTCTTGAGTATTATCCATCTTGTATTTCTTGTGAAACAGAGTGAGCAGGAAAAGTGCTGTAAACCCCGTTTTCAAAAAGCACGATATGCAGGAAACAGTGTTTGCAAAGCTTTATAGAGGTACAAAATGAAATATGCAATTATCTATTTTATTGGACTCTTATTTACAAAAAGCCCCGTTTTCCTCTTTTACAGAAATCAAGATGATTCTTAAAGAAAATGTATCAGAATATCAACCAAAATTGATAAAGAAAATAATTCTCACTTTGTGCTGGATACTAACATTTTTTGTCAGTGGGGTAGAAGTTAGAGAGATTTACTTGCCAGGTAAGTATCTGCTCCAGTGATGTTTGATGTTCGTGGTGCTTTCTGAAAACTTAGAAAAGGAGATCCTCATTTTTCCTTGCTTTTGTGAGTTTTTCCTGCACTTGTCCATGCTTGCATCAGAGAAATAGCCTTTCTGCAAGCTTCTGAAGTATTGGTAATACAATCTACTCTGAATTTGACTCAAAAATCAGTTCCACGATGAAAAGGATAAATGTAAAGGGGAATCTCTGAGGCCCAAATGGAACAAATGAATTGCTTCTGTGACTTAGGTCTGCAGCATCCTGTCTAGTGAGGCAGGGACTGGGGAGAAGGAAGACAAAAGCAGAAAGAGACTGATTTAGCAAAGCCTTCCACACACACAATATATCTGGAGGAGCTTTATACAATTTAATGTACAGAGAGAAAACGAAACTGTAAAGAGTTTCCCAGGTGGGCAGGTGAGGAACAGATTTCATGACTGGTCACAACAGCCTGACTGGCAGGAGGGGCATTGGGATGGCTGACCACACCTTTCAGAATAAAAAAAGTGGTGTAATTTTAGAGACAGTTCCTGAAATATAGGAGGATAATTATTTAAAAGCAGTGAGACAATCATATTTGTCAACCTTACCTTAAATAGGGCATGTGGTGGGCAGGTTCTGCTTCCTCAGGCTTACCTCAGTCCCTTCTCCATTAATATGAGGAGATCGAGAAGATCTGCATCTGCTTTTCTGCAGAATTGAGGTTTAACAGGTTAGCACTCATGCAAAAGTCTGCACATTGCAAAAACTCTTCACATTAAGCTTTTGAAAATAGGCCTAATAAACCTCTTGAAATACATTTTCAAGAACATTGGCAAGTTAAATATTTAAGAAAACCTATTTTTTATTAGTCCATCTTCTGCTCACATAAAGAAATATTCAACACAAGAAAGGTAAGGTTCTATTTTTGTAGTGTTCCTAATTTTTATTTTTAATTTTTTCACCATGACTCTGCATTCTTTCAGATGGTAGTGATATCTTACTGTCCTGCTTTTCAGGATGTTCCCATGTTGAACCTCAAATATGGTATCGTGCAATTAATGGTGAGGAGTTTGTTCTACAATGTGCTTTACCAGACAGAGATGCCAGCAACATTTATAACAACTCACTTCTAAACCAACATAAGGTGAAATGGTTCTGGCATCAGAAAGATAAAGAGACACTGAAGGCTGTCAAGGAAAGCTCAAAGCTGGCTTTCCAAGGTGATGCACTTTGGTTTAAACCAATAAGGGACAGTGCTTCTGGAGTGTACATCTGTAAGCTATGGTAAGTAATGGAGCAAAAGTGAAAGTAATGGATTAAAGGAGCAAAAGGTTTCTATTTCTATAGGATAATTATTGTTTTGGCTTGGTTTGTGTATTAAATGTTTAATTTTTTTTTTTTTTTTTTTTTTAAACATCACTCAGGGGAAACATCCCATGTCTCAAAATTGTTTTAGATGTTCAAACAAAGAAGGCAGCAAAATGTTCAGGTTCTGACACAAATACGCTATATCTCCTTGCTGGCAGTGGGAATTCAATAACCTGTCCTGGGACAAAATGTTACAGCCACATAAAAAAGCCAGATGTGAAATGGTACAAGGTAAGAGTTGGTCTCCTGAGAATTGAAAACAGCTGAGTGGAGGTGGAGCTTCAGGTCTAGTTAATGTCCATGTGTGTTCTCGAACTCTTCTTTGGCAGACAATGCAGCCTGAGAAATTCAGCCCTAAAGTACAATCTTGAACTGATATACATCAAGTATTTAAGGAAGAATTTTGAAGAAATTTGCCACATCCAAAATATTATTATATGAAAGAGAAGCCAAGAAATGCTTTCTCTTCAGCCTAAGAAATTGAAGTAATTGAGAATTAAAATGGGTTTTTACAAAACCGACATGACTGAAATGCAATATTTTAAGTCTCCTTTTGACATTTCAAAATTTGAAAATATCCAATATGTCAAAGAAAAACTGGCTTTGTTAGACACAAAATTATTTTAAGAATAATGTTTCAAATTATACTTTCCAAGACTCCTGTTTTTAACGAAACACTATTCCACTGAACCACTACTGACTCAGTGTTTGCAAGGATGGTAATATAGCATCCAAACCTGTATAAACAAGCAAAGAAAAATGACTGCAATTTGCAATTGTGCATTTTCCTGCCTGGTATTATTTACATTATTTTATTCTATCAAATAGAATTATGATCTAGTCAAATTACTCTGCATTTGCTTTAAAATTTTAAATGAGGTTCATATTACCTACATTTTGATCTGAAGCCCATTGGAAGGAGCTTCTTCACATTTGCGTTACTGGATTTTTTCAGGAACTTGATTTAAGGAAAATTCTTGCTGATATTGGTGGAATACGAATACATGAAGCTGAAAAATAGAGGTGCTTTCGAAAACAGACCATTTCCATGCTTCTAATAGTAGTGACAGTGTTCTCAACCTCAGACAATCCAAACTCATGGTTTACTTCTCATAAAATGACTTGAAAATGATTTCTTCACAAAATAAAAGATACCTAGTTCATCAAAAAAGTGATCCTTTTTGTTGCTCTTTAGTAATAGCATTTTCATTTAAATTAGCTCCACGATTTCATATTTTCGCATCAACCATAAATTTTACATAATTTTTAAAAAGTCAAGATTATTCACATTTTTTTAGTATAACTGAAAAATGTCCTCAGAGTTCTAATATATCCCTTTCTGGGTTTCAGTGGAAAGACTTTGGTTTAGCCCTTCTGCCATAAAAATCCTGTCCAAATACATTAAAATACAATTTAATAACAGCAAAACAGCAAGAAAAAAAGTACTTTAATTCTTTGATCTTTTCTTTTCATTAGGATGGTCACCAGATAAAATACAGGAAAAGCAGACCGAGCCTAAAGCTTAAGCAGAATGAAATCTACTTGAATCCAACCTATGACAAGGATGCTGGAATATATGTGTGTGATTACACTCTGTCTGACAACATTACCAAGTGGACAGTGAGAACAGCAGTAACAGTAGAAGTCACTGGTGAGTAATATAATAACTCAAAATAAAACGCCTGAAGTAAAGTATGCTTTCTTTATTATGTTTATTTCTGTCGTTTGTTCAGGCTCTTGCTCTGAAAAACCCATAAATTGAATTAGCTACAGGATCATTACAATTCTCTTCTGAGCATTCTGAGGACATCTTGGGACACCAGCTAGAACATCCAATAGTAATAGCAGTAGGTCTTGTAGGAAAGTATAAATCTATTCTATATCCTGAACTCTATGGATGCATTCCAGCTGTTTCTGCATGAAAACAGCACAGGACTATTCCTCAGCATCCTGGTGGAAGGTAGGCCACTCTGTGAAAGGGAGGACAAGATTTAGGGAGTAAAAGAAATGTGTCAAGTGAGGCAACCTGGTCCTGTGGTCTAGTGAAGAAACATTCCTTTGAAATTCTATGGTCTAATGAGGATAGCACTTCTCTAAAATAGGTAATACTTTTTTTTCCCCTGGGTATTTTAAGCATTTGGTTCTAAGAATTCAAGGGAAAAGTGTATCCATCCCATCAGGACAGGAAACCATGTCTTACCAACCTGTGAGACCTCTGTGTGGTGGCTTAAAATACCTCTTGCTCTTTCACTCTTCCTTCTGCCTTTATTCCCACAATATTCTCTGGGAAGGCTTGGGCTAGCTCTGCTTTTATTCTGATTAGCTGTATTTGAGCTGCCACATTGTCCTTCTCAGTTCTTTTCCCTCACTTCCCAGCACAGTCAGAAAAACCCTTAAAGGTGCCACACGCATCTGAACTACCCCAGAACCCTGCAGACTGAGGGGAGACCTCCTTGCAGTTACAACTTCCACGTGAGGGGAGGAGAAGGGGCAGGCACCGACCTCTTCTCTGTGGTGACCACTGACAGGACCTGAGGGAATGGCCTGGAGTTGTGTCAGACGAGGTTCAGGTTAGATATTAGAAGAAAGTTTTTCACTCAGAGGATGGTCAAGCACTGGGACAGGCTTCCCGGGGAAGTGGTCACGGCACCAAGCCTGACAGACCTCAAGGAGTGTTTGAACACCGATCTCAGGCACAGGGTGTGACTCTTGGGGTTGCTTCTGTTCAGGGCTGCGTGTTGGACTCAGCCCTGTGGGTCCCTTCCAACTCAGCTTTTTCTGCAATTCTGTGATATATTTCTCTGCTGTGGCTAGGTAAAAAAAAAAAAAAAAAAAA
>WAAE01008380.1:16704-65126 GCA_013400495.1 Nicator chloris
AAAAAAAAAAAAAAAAAAAAAAAAAAAAAAAAAAAAAAATTGTTGTGTGGCACAATTTCCTGCAGTATGGGACTTTCCTAGAATATCAGAGCTGTGTGTGGGTTTTATTGTACAACCCATAGGTGTCATTATCTGTGCCCTGTGGCAGCCTGAATTTTGAAAACAACATGGCTATTTTGGTACAAGTATCTGTTTGTGAATGAGCTGTGCATGCGCTCTCTTTGTGCTTACTGGGCATGAAAAGAGGTTTTACAGAGAACTGGTGTGAGGATTGTACCCTCCAAGGGGTTTTGCAAGGGGGTTCCTAATTTTTTAACCCTAAATAATTAAAAATGAAGACTAGTTGCTGAGCTTCTCAGCTCATGTAAGAGAACAATGCCTCAGAGTAAAAGTTATCAGCTGTTTGAGTAGCTATGCAAGTTTTTTTGTCATCCTCTTGGACTTAGGTGTCTAAATTCCACCTAAAACTTGAAAAACTAAATTTTAAACTATTTTCTTTGGTCTTCTGCACTGACAGTAACTTTACACTTAATGATATTCTTCTTAATTGCAGCAAAAAACACTATTCATCCACCAAACCTTTTGTATCCCAATGGTGTTGTGATCCTCGAAGTAGAAGTTGGTAAGTTTCAATTCCTCCCCCAAAACCAAGTGAAAATCTTTAAATGAGGTATTGATAAATAATGATAGATCTTGATAAAGCAAACCAGCTTTGCTTTCTAGGCTATTTAAGACAATAGTATTCTGCAGGCATGGTTTTTCTGCCTTCATTTGTTCCAGGCAAGCCGCTCCAACTGGAATGCCGTGTGCAGTTTGGATTTGAAACAGTTTCTCCAATGAGGGTAACATGGAAACGAAACAACAAAGAGAATGTAAATGAGATATTGAATCAGGAAACAAGGTGAGAACCTCCTCCCCCATCCCCCCCAGTAGTCTAGTTACTACCACCACAAGCAACTGTCAAAGCCCTTCTATAACAACTTTACTGAATAAATTTTATAGAAAATATTTTAGAAGGCTCTTTTCTTTCACCTAGTAATGTGTATGTCCATGAGAAAGCAACAGGCACGTGACCTTCACATACAGAAGTACATATTGATGGCCATAAAAACAAGAACTCAAACTCTGCATAATTTTAGCTCTACTTCTAAAAACTTTAGCTCATAGACAGCTTCAACATGAAGAGTTCCTGGCTGCCTGTCCCCGTTGTTTTCAAGTGTTCTTGTTTTCAAGTGTACTTGAAAGCATGGTCCCTGTTGTGCCTTACAAAATTCACACAACCTGTCTTTGGAAGCTGTCTCTGAGTGGGGAATGAATCAGATCAGCAAAACAGTGCTGTGGACATTGGAAGGAGTTTGTGAGTCTCAGGCATCGGGGTGTCACAGACTGGGTCTGAGGACTTGCAGCACTGAATTTCGGGACACTGAAGTTTGGGACTCCTCCCTGGTAAGAATTAACCAAACCCTGCAGAGAAGAAACATGCAGGGGAAAGGTTTCCTGTGACCTGGGGCAACCCTTATAGTCATTACTCTCCCCTTTCGTTCTTGTTTTCATTCACTTACTCAGTGTTCAACTTGGGCAAGCAACAGAACAGAGGCAAGACAGGCAAGTGTGTCTTTCACCACACAGCCCTGAGTCAACTTTATGAGTAAACTTCCTGTACACTGGGGAAGAAAAAGCTCTGCTGTCACTGCTAAAATCAAGTTCATAATAGGAGTCATGGGGAAAAAAAGAATTATGATATCATGCACACACATCCACACACTTGAGGTAGACTGGAAATTGCATTTTCCTAACCTTAGAGTGTTTAGATGTGGAATATTCTTGTTAACAAGTTTTTAGCTTTTTTTCATGGGTAGAATTCCTGTTTATTTTTTAAAATACAAACAAATTAAACATCTTCAACAGACTTTGATTGAATCCTTGCCTATGCTCACTCCTACATATCTTGAGGTAGCAGAGGTAGAGCCATAGGATACTGTCATTTTGCAGTGGCATGATGTCAGATGCCTTTTGGGACAACCCAGAAATGCTTATACTTGTGGCTTTCAAAGGGGAATGCTGAAACTCAGAAACCACGGGTATTCTGGAATGATTGCAGTCACAGATCTGTTTCCCATATCCTTCACTCAACCCTGAAGGACTTCCTCAGTTACCTCTTCATTTCCTGTACTTCTGTCCCTTATATCTGTTTTATTCTATTTGCCTATCATGTCCTTGGCCTTTTTACCCCTGTGCAAGAGGCTGAGCTGCTCAGTCTTTTTCCCAGCTGGTTCTCCCTTGAGGGTCCTTTTTGAAGTTTCACTTCTCTGCATTTCTGCCAGGCGAATATTTTACATCTTAGAAAACCACAAGTAATCTTATAGAAGTAAAGGGGACTATATATTGAAAACCAGGGAAGTGATAAATATCTTGCTGAGTAGATGAATTAAGGATAAGCCTTTCAGTTTTCAGGCCTATCAAAGTATTTTCTTAAAAGGTTAGTTAGTATTTTTTTTACCATGTATAAACCAAGTGGAGGTTCCAAACCAAATTATTGCATTACTATTAAAAGTTCAAGATTAATGTTAAGAAGTTGCAAGCTCCTCTGTTTTTGTGTCTAAGACATTGGGTAATTGTGTGAATGAACAGCAAAGCTATCCTGCAAATACACATTTTTTTATGTCTAGGGTCTGTGCAAAAGGTTTGAAGGGGCAGACACTTCTTCATGTTGCAACTTTGAAAGAAGTTACTGAAAAGGACCTCAGAAGCAACTTCACATGCTTTGCTGAGAATTCAGTGGGGAATGCCACTGCTGTGATCCAGCTGAAAAGAAAGCAGAGAGGTAAAGCTACTAATTGGTGACTATTTACCCCTGAGGACACATTTTGATTTACTCTACTGCTGCTAATTAATTCCCCATTGATACTGGCTTTTAGCCAACAGCAGAAGTTTCTTGAACCTGGGTGGGAAAAGTCTGATTTGTCAGATGTTTTGAAAGCCACAGTATTTTGAAGATTAATCAGAATTAATCAGGGCTATCTGGGTACTTACCGCAAGCAAGTAAGCCAAGTGGAAGTTAGAGAGTAACGGGAAGGAAGAAGAGAAGAATGTCATCTCTGAACATTAATAGGCAATCTACTAAAGTGAAGCAGAGAGGCTGCTGAAAGCAACAGTATTCCCTGATTTTCATAGGATATTTCTGTTCATTTTCCCACTCATTAGTATGCATATTTCTGAGAAGTTACCATAACTGATATGAATGTGACAGCCTTCCAAGGCCCAAACCAGAATCAGTGTGGAAATTAAAGTGTTAAACCATAGTTCACAGTGGAGGTTCATCACTGAACAGGAAGCTGCCAGAAGGGCATAGTGTGCAGTTATTTCTGTTCTGATGTAGCTTTTCCATCTCAGGTGATGAATGTTTTCAGCATTGCTGAAACAATTGTACCATTGCTCTGGTACATTGAGTGTACCAGACACTATTTTCTCTGTGCATTCTGTCACAGACTGGCTTTTCATACCACCAAAGAGATGCCATGAAAAAAAGGTTACTAATGGTAGACTGAAATTCTGTGTTACGGTTTGTGGCTACATGAAATCTTGACTTCTCTAAATTTCGCCAGTGGGATAAGAAAAAAAGATTGTAAGATGGTTTGTCCTCATTTCTGGATTGATTTTTTAATCTAAGTGTCAATATTATTTTGGAAACTCGAGTTATGATAGACTCTTTTCTTTCTGCAGTGTTGTTCTTATATGTGCTATGCAGTGCCATTTCTACTCTATTTGCATTTGTTTTGTGTACTGCCTTTATTTACCAGCACCGGATTGAAATAGTGCTTATATATCGGAGTTATCTGGTCCACAACAAAAGTACAGAAGGTAAGAAACCTTGTATAATATTAATTTGCCCCAGTTTTTCTACTGCCTTTTGCTGTGTGGGCTAATCTGGGATGAATTACTCATTTAATTAAGTTCTTTTAATGGCCCTGTTCTCTTTGAGCCAATATAAAGACTATTAAACCTTGCAAGATGCTCAGTGAATGCAGGTGGAAAAAAAGTCAGATAGTGTGAAAGAAATATCTAACACCAACAGAAATGTCAGTTAGACTTTTACCCTAATTTATGCATAGAAAATTAGAGTAGGAAGTTGAATTTTGGCAGTCCATTTGCAGGGAATAATTTAGCATCTCCAACATTTCAAAATTGTTCTCTGAAAAAGTTCAACAAAACCTTTGGACAAAAATGAAATGACCTTGCATAACAAAGTGAAGGACTGCAGGGTCTATTGTATTTTTCAATTGAAGCCAAAAAGTTTCTCAGAAGAATAAGCAAAAGAGAGAAATAAAATGATGAAAAGCACCAACTTACAAATGAATGTTTGGGAAATATTCATACTTCCTTTCTAAAATCTTTGGAAATAACTTTACATTTGCACCTGAGTGATTACCTTTTGATTTTTCAAGTCTCTGTAGTAGCATTACCCCATCATCTCAGCTAAAACAGGCCCCTGAAACAGTAGGCAGTGTAAAAATGTATCAGGAATCACTATGACTACTTCAAAGAACTTAAAGTATGATTTTCTTACATGCGTTGAAAGAATTCTGATAGTTTGTGCCTGAGAAAATTTTTATAAAAATTCTTGCATCTTGATGCAGTTTGAGACAGAGGTGTCTCAATCTTTTTTTTGTGTTTGTAAATGTATCTTATATGTGAGAACCTTTAAGTACATGCACAGTCAGAAAATTAACTGCCCTTTTGGAAAACATTTTTGCAAGCATTTGGCAAGAGCAGTTTGGGAAACCACTCAAAATTTCCCCTCCATCTGGTAGTAAAGTGATTTAAGGACCTGTGGAATGTCCCTTTAGAGCACACCCTGCGTGTCAGTAGGGAAGACAGACCTGCCGAGGCCTGTGCACTGAAGTTGAAGACACCTTTGGGTTCTACCTTGGCAGCCCCTGTCCCCTGCCTGTCCCCTGTCTCTCAAGGACCTCATGCACACAGCACCACCTGCAGAGTGAGAGTAGAGGGGATGTGCACTCCCAGAGAGTTTTCTGCCCAAGGAAAATGTGTTCCCAGCTGCAGGATTATGTCCTTCTCACTTGGTGTGGATGCATACCAAGTCACCTGAGGTCTGAAAGGACTTGCTCATAGAGCAGCAAAGCAGCAGTTATGACTTGATTTTGCTGTTTCTTCCTTTCTATAATTTCTTCTCTTGTGTCCCTCTCAGCACAGAATCAGACAATTGAAGAATCCTACAAGATTGGAAGGTACCCTGGGCACCTGCTCAGAGCAGAGCCAACCTAGCTTGTGCAGGACCTTCTGGACAGAGAGACCACAACCCCTCTGGGTTTAATTTGCCTCCTTAGCTAATTCAGATATATCTCTTAAAACTCCTGTCTTCTTCTGCATGTAGAAAGAAATAATGCAGGAGATTTGATACTAACATTTATAGAACATGTATGCCATCGCTTTGCTTAAGTTAGGTATTCTTCATTTCCTACACTTTCAGCATCTTAAATACAGTACCAAAAATTCCTCAGCTTGTAATTTTTCTGTACATGTGAAAAATGGCCTAATGGTGCTTATTTTGTATTTATTTTTAACTTGCTATTGTAGTGGTAGTATTCTAAAAGCGTCTGTTAGTGGTTGTTGTCTAATAAGATTGCAGTGACCTCTGTGGGTGAAACGAGGAATACCTGGCTTGTAGTGCAATTTTTTGTCGTTTAAAGTCTATTTTCAAAGGAACTCCAATTTAGGGTATAGATGAATTGAAGTTCAACTAAACCAATCTAGTGACCCTCTGGCTCACCTTTAATTCCCACACTAGTCCTGTGTGCCTGCTGCTGGTGATTCACTCTTGTGGGCCTAAATTGACTCAACTTGGCAGAAAAATAACTCAGTAAAAGACAGTGTGTAGCCAGCAAAGTGAATCATCTTCCTCTATTATCACAAGAGCTTCAGCACCAGCAGAAGGATGGCATGGAAAGTGTGTGTCCAGGAGCAGAAGGGAGGAGCAGAGATGCAACATGTGTTGTCTGATCACATTCTTGACCTCCAAACCTAATCTGCACACCTCTGTTTTCTTTTGATGACATAGTTTCTATGTGCTGGTTCTGAATTTAAGTGTTCAGCCCCAGCTCCTCCATGTTAGTTTTCTGAATTTCCTTTACGACCGGGTACTTCTAGATCCTGTGGGAACTTGGTGACTCCACCTTGTGTCTGTGCTCCTAATCTCACATCTAGGGATAGAAATCAGGAGGTTGACACTGAGGCATGTGGGTCATGGTACGCAGCACTGAGGTGTCTGTGCTGGGTGTAGGAGTCTCAGTTCCCCAGCAGGGAAGGTGCAGTCAATATGGTGAAATCCAGAGAGCCTCTCAGCTCACCTTGCAGTGGGACTCTGCCCTACACAGGGGAATTTATTTCTGGTTTCTCTTCATTATATTGTCATGTGATACAGTTCAGCTAATTGAACATAGGTGTCTGATGGAATTTGGGCTGCCTGAGGATGTGCTGCTGTTCCAAAATGCTTGAGCCTCCAATATTTCCCCTGTCAAATCTGGCAGTCTTAGCGTACCTTAAATGGCCTCAAGTAACTGGGAAACTAGACTGGGTCTGCTGTGCCTTTTGCTTTCACCAGAAAGTCTTCTCTTTTATGTTCCTTCTCCCTCAAATCTAATTCAAAGTTTATTCAGCAAATAGATACAATTTGCTTTTGCCTAGTTGTTAAGAATGGGCCTAACTCAGGACATGGATATTAGGGTGATCAAAGCTAAGAAAAATTCTTTACCTGTGTTTCATCTGCACTGTATGAATGTTCTTTTAAGGAGGCTTAAAGTTCAATAACTGATCAGTACTTGAGCTGATGTTTTGGTCAGATTTAGCCTTTGCTCCTTGCACAAGTCTCTCTGTTGCAAACATAACAGTGTACAAAAACAGCATATCTTTTGCAAGCAACTAATATTCAAGAACATTGTTCCTTTAAGCTTTACTATATTTTAAAAGAAAATTGGCCATTGACAAGATTTTTTTCTGAATCAGCATTTGGGCAAATGAGAGAAGAGATTGGGAATCATTCCCTACCACATGGCTTTTGCCTGGAAGGGACCAGATCTTTAAACTACCTTGCACAAAGCATCTCTAGCTTCCTTGTTTGCTTTGGTAGCATATGTCTACAAAATTTGCGAGACAGTGAGGAGGAAGGTTGTCTTTGGTGACTGGATAGCAATAACCCATGAACAGGTCATAATTTTAGGTTTGCCTTGAGCCTGCTTAAACAGATATAAATGGAAACAGAGCATTAAGAAAGAAGCGGAATGCTTCAGTCAGACTTGTTAATGTATGTAATTTATTAATTATTTATTTATTAATTTATTTTAGATGGCAAGGAATTTGATGCGTTTGTGTCCTATGCAAAAGTAAACTCTTCTGAAAGTGACTCTGCTTTAATTAATGAGGAAAAATTTGCCTTGGAGCTTCTTCCAGATATGCTAGAAAATAAATATGGATACAAATTATGTATTCTAGAAAGAGATATTCTACCGGGAGGAGGTAAGGCCCCATGGCATGGTAAAAAATCTTGAGTTTTTATAAAATTGTGTTTCACTTTCCAAAAAAAATCTTTATGCACCAGAGCAACAAATTGTATAATTAGGTAGTGGAACTCATGTTCAAATCTCATGTTTTGATCCTTGTGTCTGGTGGCTGTGCCTGATGCATACATACTTTGGAGTGAGGTCACTGTGAGCTACTAAGTTGAGATAAATCTTCCTGTGCAAGAATTTCTTCGCAAACAGACTCCATTCCCTGGAAAGAAGACTTCAAATATCTCAGTAGTTACTTTCTGAGCAACTTTAGCCAGTGCTACCTCAGTAATTAGAAAGCCCTGTATATCTGTTCCTGGGAGAGATAAAGACAAGTCCAGTGTCCCTTGAGACCCTGCTGAAGTTTGCTTTGCCCTCCATGTCCTGAGCAGAAATGTGTGTTCTTCAGTTGTCTAAGAACAGCCATGGTACCCTCTGATAGCAAACACATTTCTAGATGTTATGTGATTACTCAGCATTCCTATTCTTGACTTTCCTTGTGTCTGGGCTTTAGCTGTGAATAAAGGAACTGATAAAATTAAAACTCCTTTGCAGAATGCAGTAACTTTCACCATTTCCTCTCCAGCATACACAGATGAAGTTGTAACAGCTATTAAACAAAGCAGACGGGTAATAATTATTTTGAGCCCAGCCTATGTCAGTGGACCAAGCATCTTCGAACTGCAGGCAGCAGTGAACTGTGCATTGGAAGATAAAAGGATCAAACTGGTATTAATAAAGTTCAAGGATTTCCAAGAGCCAGAGACGTTGCCTCTAGTAGTGAAGAAAGCACTTCGGATTTTACCAATCGTTACCTGGAAGTCTTCTGTTTCTGCTGCTCCACACAAGAAGTTCTGGAAATACATGTGTTACCACATGCCAATGAAAACTACTAAGAGGTTGGGAAATTACAGCCTGAAGGGCTTATCCCAAAGGTTATTCAGACTGGTATATTGATAGAAATTTGAAAGGGGGATGACATCAGGCTCAGGAACGGTAACATGATTGTCAAAGATGTTTTCTAGATCATCTGACCACTGTGAACTGTCACTACAGTCAGCAATAGCTGGCTCTGAAACAGTCAGAGGGACTAAAGTGTGACAGTGCACAGCAAAACTGTGCCACAGCACACAACTGTAAATGTGAGCGACTTTTCATAAATTAATATTTTATTGCTATTTTTATTATATTTATTATATAACTTTGCTCTGGTTGTGAGACAATGCTCTTTGCACTGTATTTCTTCCTGGAATATTTTTACACTTGTTTCCTAGAACAAGATTAAAAGAAGGGAACTTCAGAGGAAGCTTGCAGTTTAATTTTCTGATGCAGTGCAGTGGGACATATACAAATTCTTCAAATGAGTTACCTCCTCCAGTGGGAACACCAAGAAAATGCCATGGGAGGCTGCTATAAAGAAGGACCACAGGTTAGGTCTATCCCAGACACCTCAATCCTTCAGTGAGGGGAAGATTTCTACCAGCTGTGAAACATTTGACGCTCAAGGTCACCTGCACCTGATCATTGCTGATCCTGTCTGGTGCTGCTCACTCAATGCCCACTGAACCTGTTGGCATTATGGGTGTGTTGCAGGTGTAAATCAAAGCCCTGCTGGTCACAGCTAGTAGACTTCCAGAGACTCTCAATTCTTTCCCTTGCAGTCCTCTGGCTGCCAGCTCTCCAGAGCTCATACCACTTATTCTCAAAGTGTCTTGCAGTCTTTGTGTGTGTGTCTACAGCTAAGTGAAATGCAATGGTCAGCATTAAGCAATCTGAATAGTACAGCCTCTGCTCAGTAGTTCTGCTCACTTCATTTGGCCTTCAAGTTAACAAATCCTTGTTTTATAATGCTAATTGCATATCTCATCTGCCACATTCCTTGTTGGAAACAGATTCCAAGAAATATTACTGTTAACAGGATCAGTATGCAGGAAAACAAGAAATCTTTTACAAGCAGGCTGAGCATTATCTACCTAATGCTATCTTGGGTTCAAAGCTTTTGTGGGAGGACTGATGGTGCTGTGAGGCTGACAGAAGATAGTGCTTCATGTAGAAGCAGAACATCAAAGGGCATCACTGGCTGTACCACAGACAAAATTGACATTGCAGTTGCACCTGTTCAGATTGTTATAATTTTGATGCAAATGTAGCAGTTGTCACCATTTGTTGCCTTTTGGTTTGCATTCTAGACCATCATAGTTGCACACACTGGATCCCTTCCACAGAAAGTCGAGTGGAAGACATTCTCCCTCCATGAAGGGACATTCAGTCTGTGAGGCCAGGTGGTTTGAAGGAACACCCTCCCAAGCGCACACAGCTCAGGGTGTTTCAGACCCTGGTTTCAGGGTCCTCAGAACTAGTTGTTTTGGGCTATCACATCTGTTCTCACCATCTGCACTGCCCTCTAACACAATCAAATCATTGATGAATTTGAATAATTTTTCAGTAAATTAAATGCACTCAGTTCCGAGATAAGTAATACAGGGTTTAGAAGCTTCTAATCAACAGGACTATGTTTGCACACCCTGTTATCCTTACACTAAACGTGGTAGTTTTTGGAGGAGAAAATATGCTGGAATTTTAGAAAAATGGTCCATAGAGCAGTTGGAGGAGGATAATGTGTTTGCCCACTAAATGCTTTACTGGTATGAGTAAAACAAATGCCAAATACAAGACAACTCAAGACCCAATTTCAGGCAGGTGCTGTGACTCAGACCTTCCTCTTTATGTCGATATTACCTGCTGAATTACATACAGGTGTTTAAGAGGGGGAGCCCCAATCCAAAGGAGGCTGTAATTTGCGCGGTCTCCCAGCAGATGTCCCTCCCGCGAGCCCTGCACAGTCCCTTTATTTACACACCGGGTAGTTTTGTTACCAGGTGTGACAGGACCGGTCAGTAGTGCCAAGTGTGGTGCCCGAGGTGTCACTTGCACTGGGGAGGCAGCCGGGGAGCGAGGGCAAGAGAGGAAGGCACAAAGCAGGCTCTCCTGCCTGTCCAGGCTGCTACCCCTTGTACCAACGGATGCTACTCCTTCGTGCTGTGCTTGCTGCCTGAACGGTGAGCATTGAAAGTGTTTCTTGTGGGTTGTTTTTCTTTTTTTTCTTTTTCTTTCTTTTTTTTTTTTTTTCTTTTTTCTTTTTCTTTTTTGACAGTGGAAAAATCAGAGAAGCTGCACAAGTCATGGAGTTGGGAAGGCCTTTTTAATCCTCAACAGGGTGATGCTGCGGCCAAGGTTTTTCTGGGTCAGAGGAACCTGCACAACCGGTACCTTCATACAAACTCCAGGTCTGTCTGCAGCACAAGGGACAGGACGGGCACATAAGGACTATGAATTGACCTCTAACAGGCAAATGAAAGAGCCCTGAGGAAGAAGTGGCTGTGGGCAGCGTGAAGCAGCAGAAGTGACTGTGCACACCTCCATGCACCCACTAGATGCTAAATCTGTAATAAAATCGTCACAGCCCCAGACATGGGCTTTGCCATGCTTGCCCATGCAGAACTTTCCAACCTGCTGCTGTTGCTGTTGAGTGTGGTATCCTGTCCTGCTGCTGCGTATGGGGATGAGCCCAGCCTGGGCAAGAGGTCCTTGCCTCACTATGAGCATGATTCTGGTGCTGCTGCTGACTCTTCTCAAGACATGAGGCTACATGTTTTCACAGTGGACTATGACTATGTGCAAATTCCCTATGAAGTTACTCTTTGGATCCTCCTTGCCTCTTTTGCGAAAATAGGTAAGTAGAAAATGGGATCTTGGGTCCTCCTAACTTGGAAAGAATAAAAAAGTACAATGTAACCAAGTAGATTCCGTTCATTTTGTAGCTGGGATTGATTTTACAGTGTCTGTCCTCAAAAAAACAGGTGTGTTCATCACCATGGCAATGCCCAAATTCTACCTTAGAATGATTCCATCTCACTTAAGTTCACATGTGACCTCTAACCTTCATGTCTCTTGGGCTGCAAGTAGCAAATAGCAACAGAGCTCCCTGACACAGTGCTGTCCATTCATTTTTCTAGTCCTGATAGATCACAAGATACTGGAACTTGCAACTTGACACAGCTGTAGAGATCAGTTACACCAGACTGAGACTTCAAGTGTGTTGAATTTTGGGGGGAAAGTATAAAGCATTCTTCCTTTGTATGAATAAGAGGGAACATTTCCCTCTGAGTCTTTGTTTTACATATTTGTTCCTTAAAGTTGGTGTGAAAAGTAACACCAGGCGAGAGAGAATGAGAGTCTCTGAGGGTGTGGATCATCAGAGATGTAGGCTAAGTATCTTCTGAATAAATAGCAATGCATCCAGCTTCTAATAGAGCTCCATGTGGGTATCTGAAAGGGGAAAGGCAACTCAGGGAGCAGTGATTGTGGTAGGAACTGTAATTAACACAGCAAAAAAGGCTCATCATGTCTTACACATTTCATGGCTGGGCTGAATTATTTTGACCATTTAGAATTAATGCAGCAATATCAAATAAAAATCCTCGATGGTAGTAATTGAAGAGTTGCACATATAAAATCTCTCTTTTCTTTTGATCTTTCTGTGGGATTTTCAAACATTTCCTTAGAACAAGCTGGTAGGTGAGGCTGATATTTTTCTGGAGGTGGCCTGGAGATAAACATTTTTTCCTGTCAGTCACCCAGGTGACAAAAATCATTATCATTATCCATAATTTTCCAGTTTCATTATAGCCAATGCCCTCAATCCAATTCCTACAAATGTCTTCACTGGTAACATAACAATCAAAATTTTCACAAACAGAAATTGTTATGGCATCAGCAGAGTGTGTTAGTAGTAAAGATATTGACTAAATTCTTTCTTTATCATCCATAAAAGCACAGGACTTGACATATGGCACATCTACACAATATTCTTGTTTTGAACATGAAAGAGATATTTTATAAGAACTGTGTGATGCCTCCCATGTGGACTTGTTACTTTTACTGTGAGCTTTCAAATAATATTATTTTTGATGAAAAGTGCAGAGCTGTTAATTTTAAATATATTTGGAAGAAAGTTAGTTTGAATAATCTGGTCATGCAGGAAAGATGATTTCTAAACTCTTAAAGTTTTCAATGTTTTGTTCAGGTGTTATCTTCTTTCTGGATTTCAAGATTAAAGCGTAGGTAACAGTTCCAAGATCTTGAAAGACAAAACAATCCCTTTATCTGTAAGACTGGCAGAAGACTTGAAAATGGTTTTTAAAATTGAAAAGCAGATGAGTAGAGTTATAATGTTAACATACTTCTTGGTAAAAGAAGTAGCATCCTAAAAAAGTTATTGAAACGTTCATAAAAATATTTTTATGTTCCTTTGCTTTTGAAGACTGATAATTCAAGGGTCACAGAAATACTGTCATGGCAGAACCTTCTAGAGCTGCAAGACGAAGGATGACCCAGCTTCAAGCATGGAGTCACAGACATTGGATTTAAAGGTTTCTTAGTCTGCCTCATTCTCATTCTTGTAAATTAAAAAAAAAAAAAATCCTCACATTTTTAGTACAGACACATCTTTTTCTTGTAAATTTTGAAAAAAACCTGACTTTTTCGTACAGGCACATCTCATTCACAGTATGATCAAACAGTTCCTTGTACAGTGTAGCAGGTGGGCAGTAAGGATTCTTGAAGAATATTTTCTTTCCAAATTCTGGAGGATCATTTCAAAGAGGTTTCTTCCTTGCCAGAAGTGGAGCTTAAGCTCAGATGTGCTTGCTCAGAAATCAGGAGCTGGGCAGAAAGAAGAGAAGAAATTCATGGTCAAACTGTTGCCTTGCTTTAGTGATACAAGCGTGGGAATGTTTAATTTCGAAGGGAACAGCACTGCCTGTTTTTACCTTCATAATCCTTAGAGCAAAAGCTGGCTGTCTGAAGACAAAGCTTCCAAACACAGGCAAGACAATTGTCTGACACCTGGTTAATTTAAACTTGAATAACCCCCTAATGTTTTATTCAAGGTTTCCATATCTTTCACCGATTACCAAGACTTATGCCTGAAAGCTGCATCCTGATTGCCATTGGAGCACTAGTAGGAGCAATCATCTTTGCTTCCCATCACAAATCTCCACCAGTGATGAACACTAGTATTTACTTCTTGTATCTCCTCCCGCCCATTATTCTCGAGGAGGGTTATTTCATGCCAACTCGACCATTTTTTGAAAACTTTGGATCCATTCTGTGGTGGTCTGTTCTGGGATCTCTGCTGAACTCATTTGGGATTGGCCTGTCCCTCTATGGAGTCTGCCAGATTGAAGCCTTCGGCCTGACTGACCTGAACCTGCTGCAGAACTTGCTCTTTGGCAGCATGATTTCAGCAGTGGACCCCGTGGCAGCTCTGGTAGTTTTTGAAGAAGCCTCCGTTAACGAGCAGCTTTACATGATGATCTTTGGAGAGTCCTTGCTAAATGATGGCATAACTGTGGTGAGTTTCTTTCTGCTCCTTGTCTTCCCGTCTTTGGACTCCTGTGGCTTGTAGGGTTACTGGGCACAGGACAAGAACTGCTCAAAAGAGATCCTAATACATTATTTATTTTATGAATACTCCACTCAATTACACGCAAGGGATTTTAATGTATGCAAAAATTACATCTAATATTACCTCTTCCCAAAGCACGTATTTTAGAGCTGCTGGAAGAGGGAAACATACACGTACATATGAGATGTGTGCGCTCTTGCATTCACTGAAGTGAATGGATAAGCTACAGCTGATTTTCCTGGTCAGATCTGTGTAGGACCTTGGAATGTTCTTGACATTGTGCAAGCAAATAAATAGAAAATTGTACTGCTGAAAGACTGAAGGCAGTAAGAGTAGAAGCACAGGAGACCCTGCTTTGTCATATACCTGAGAGAGTCCTCCAGACAAGAAAAAAAAGGCAACCCAAAACCTCTGGAGGACATACAACGTCCTGCAGGCCCTTCCAGAAATTTCACCAGAGACCTTAGACAGGAATTCCAAATGCCACTAAGAATTTTGCATAACTGTTTCTATCAGTAAAAATATTGATATCTGACAAATGTTAGCCTTTTTTGGCTGTCTTGTCATAAATATCCAGAAACAATGTTTCCTGAATAAGACACATTTTTGGTTGGTTGTGTTTTTGTTGTTGCTTGTTGTTTTTTTTTTGTTTTTAATAGGAGAAGAGTTTTTACAAAGCTCCTTTGGCTAATATTTTCCCCTTATCTCGTTAGTTCTGCTATAATTGGAGCAACCTGAAATTCTAGCTGTAAGCAGAAGTGACAAGAACATTTAAAACACATGTTTTTCAAGGAAGAAATTTCAAGCAGGAAGTTTATTGCTCAGAAACCAACAGGACTGCTCATGTGGTACAAGTTAACAGCAGGTTAAGGAGTTTCACTAGATAAGATCTTTACAGAATTTAAATCACAGGAATCTAAAACACATAAAACCCATTCAGATACTGCTATACATGAGGTACAGCCCAACTTGGACTTGTAAAATCTGTACAGAGTTCACTCCTGAAAGGCTTCGTGGGAGAAATGCAGTTTATGAGTACTGAGAAAAGAAAAAGGAACAAAGTAACTTCTTGCAGCCACAGCCTATGGATCATAAATCCTTCCTCTTGGTGATCAGAGATACAGGGCTGATGTAGAACTAATGGACAAGTGTTATTTAATTTACATTCAAACTACTTGGGTACTACATTTGCAGCAGAAAAATTCCCAATGCATCTATCTCTTACACCTCTCCTTTTTGTTCCTTCAAATACTGACCTCAGAAATGTAATACCTCTTTTTCACACTGGAAGACTTTGTTTCATGCTTTTTCTGATGGGCTCACTACCTTGCCTTTCCTTTTCTCCCAGCTATTTATCATGTGGGTCCAACTCCTGATGGTATTTACCTGAGCTTTTGGCCAGGATCCTGTTACAGGATGAATGTGCAGTGACAGAAAGCCTTTTAAAACAGTGGACTTAGGCACTCCTCAGCAGCACTGGGTGCGTTAGAAAACGAGATGAAAGGGCTCTACGTGGGGAATGTTGGGTGCACCACTGGAGGTCCCATTGCCCCACACACTCCCGTCTTTGGGGCTCATCTCAGAACAGCATTGCCATCAGTCTGTCAGCTCCTGTGACTGCATCTCTGCATCCACCACCATTCATCCCCTCTCTGGGCATTTGAGCTTTCCAAATCTCTGCCTGGCTTCATGCTTAAGAAGACTGAAGTATTTGTCACCTGAATGGAGTCCAGTAGGTGACTTTCTCCTCTCTGATATCCCACATACTTTTTTCCAAGACTTTAAAACTATTCATCTCAGGTGTCTTCTCTTACCATTTCCTTCTCTTTCTCTCTTAACAGTTTCATTTGAGTTAACTCTAACTGTTTAAAAAAGATAATATCACCAAGATATATTAAGCATACATATTTTTTTATTGTTTAAATACAAATATCCCCTGGTTCTCTCCAGCCTGCTTATCAGCTTGAACATTTTTTTCCCCAGCAGGAAAAACTGGTATGAGTTTTGTTGAACTTGTGTATTACATCTGGGGCAACAATAGCTCTGTCTCCTATATTTAGTTCAATATCCTGGTATATTAAAAAAATATTACAAAATAACAAACTGTAGAACTAGAATTAAAATCTCGAAGTTATGACTTTGCCTTAAGAGGGTGGGAGAAAAGTGGATAATTTACTCTTTTTACCCATTGGTACTACCTTTTCTTATTTTTCCCAGCAGGGCCATATCTGTGGATGGAAAAAGAAGGCTCCAAGTCCTGTTAATTGCTTCTGTCCCCAGTTATTTATGAGTAGGGATGTTAGAATCAGCATAGTTGACAGCAACAGGGCTGGACCTAGGATACATCATACTTTAGTGGAATTTCAAAGCCCTGTTCAAAAAAAGTGTTGTAAATCCAGTGCAGATCTTATTGAAGCCTGAACTCAGGTGGAATACCCTGATTTTGCTGTGAAGGGTTTCAGCCATCTGAAGCTCTGCTCCCACACATGCACAGACAATTTTGTTTCTAAACAGGCGTTGAGCACCTGTATGCATCAGGAAATGTTCCCTGGCTGCTTCATCTCTGAGGCTTGATTTTAGAATTACTGAGAATACTTACTTATCATGCTGTACTCAAAATGAGTGGCACTGGCTGTATTCTCTAATGGAACCCTCTCTTCTTTCTATGTGACACAACAGTTAAATCTAATAGATGTTGAAGACATAGGTAATTTTTTTTTTTTTTAGGAGATTTGAAATTGTCTCTGGTGTCACTGAGAAAGACTTTGACCACTGGTTTGGATGCTAGAAAAGAAGATAGAGATTTTTCTCTGGTCCTGCTGTAAAAGTTGTTCCACTGTTAGAGTAAAACAAACTACAGCGGTCAGCAAGAATTAGCAGGGTGATAAGAAAGAATCATTAAGACAAATTCTGTTTGTGCTTAAGGCACTCCCTTGAAAATATATTCTTCCAGTGCTTCTGATGTGGACTGTATGTGCAGTAATTGCACACAGACACCTGGAGCATGGAGCAGTCCCTGGGGAGTCCCCTGTGGCAACAGTGTGATGCTCTCTCTTCCTCTCCCTGGTTCCAAGAGCTGCCCAGTGGGACAAAATCCTCTCCAAACAACCCAAAGCATGATCTCAGAGTTGCTACATGAGACCACTATCAATCCATTCCTTCTTTTTGTGTGAACAAAAGCCTCTTAATCTGATTCAGGCTTTCCTAACATACAAAGAATTCTAGTAATCCATTTACTGGCATAAACACTGCAGTGTGCCTTAGCCAAGCCTTACCTGCATGACACAGCGCAGGTTGTGGTACAGAACAGTTCATTCCCACAAAGCATGCTCCCAAAAAAATGGAAATTATGTCACATTTCCATAACTTTCATTTTTATGCCAAATCAGATAAATCATGTAGGCACTTCAGGAACTAGAAAAGTGAAAAAAAAGTTCTTAATTCATTTGCTGAGGATCTTTCTTCATAAGTCAGCAGAGAATCATGCTATGGTGCCATTAGTGAAGAATCACAAGTCTTAGGAAGAGGTCAAAATCTACAAGAAAGGGAAACAGACAGAAAACAACCTCTGAAATTAAAGGCACTAAGGTAGGTAGGGAGAAGTTTGCTTACTGTGAAGACATGAACCTTCTTTTCCTTATGTGCTACTGAAGAGACAGCACTGGCATTAGGAAAAAGAAATTCTGGGTATTTTCCTAAATGAAATATTTTGTTTGGCTTTGTTTGTCTTCCAGAACTGTTAGCAATGAGCCTCCTGGAGAACAGACTGTGTGACAGCTCAAGGTTATATGTCCCCAGCAGCAATTTAAGATTAGATAATTATCCTAATGAGCTTGACTCTTCTACCTGCAAATACCTGCTTTAGTCTTCTTAATAACCTTCTAGAATTATCTAGATGAAGAAGAAAGACCAAAGAAAACCATAAAATGCAAATGACTTTGGTCTATTTATTGTTTTTGAACTCATGCTTTAGTGCAACAGCTTTGGAGAGCTGGTGTCTTTAGTTGTTTCCCAAATTCTCTTCAAAACTGAAAGGTGACTTTCATGTGTTATACACTCACTGTAAACAGATCTGACAGGACTTTAATATTAACTGATTGTCAGCAACCTCCAAGGCTTTTTTTTTTACTACACCACTCTGGAAATTTTCTATTAGTTTCTAAAAGTGGAATATGCAGAAAATTTTTCAGTAAAAGTTTCTCCAGAATAGAAATCATTGATAATAGAAGTTTGGTAAAATTTTCTGTTCTAAGATATTATCTTTACTGATCAAATTATATAATACATTATATAAAATTATAATTTGCATTAAAAGAAATCTTTCTTCTAATCTGATATTTTCTTTTAACTTTTGTAATTTCAAGCTTTCTAGTCAAAATGTGCATGTGTGCAGGGTCTTCAGAACATTTATAGTGTCACAGTATTTGGTTCATACTTTGAGATTTTTCTGTGGGGAGGCGGTTAAGTGGCATCAAACTCCAAATATATGATGACAGAGAGGCTATTTTTACCTAGCTAGAGACAATATGACACTGAGGCTACCACCTTCCCCTTTCCCCTTTCCCTTCCCCTTTGCCATTCCCAATGATGTTTCATGATTTTTATGTGTCAAGTGCTATTGAAAAACATGTGACATTCCCATGTCCATCTAATGACGTTTGTCGAGTCTACTGACTGATCCTGTAGAAAAACTAAATGGGATTTAAATCAAATATGTGATTCTTAGTCCCTGCCCTGCCCCAGCCTGAGTAAGAAGGAGAACATGGAGGGTAGAGCCTGGCATTTTTAAGGTACTCGGCTGGGCTTTTAATCTCTGCTACAAAGACCAAAAACTAAATTAACCATCAAATTTTTAAATTATTCAGTGGTATGTGGTCCCCAGTAATTTACTTCTATTCCACAGCTATTTACCCTGTCTTTTTTTTTTTTTTTTCCTTTTTCCCCCTCTTTTTCAGGACACTTAACAGGCTCTTATTTCTGGGACTGGTTAAGAAACAGCTGACATTTCAATTGTTCCTTTGCTGATCTGTCTAAAGCAATTTCTGGCATACACAGACACTTACACACACACATTGTTTCACCTATGAAATGATGAAGCCTGCCAGATTAAGAAAGATGCCTAACTGCTGTCTTCTTCTTGTCACACGTAGGTTTTATATAACATCTTCATCGCCTTCACCCAGATGCACAGGTATGAAGAAATTGAATCCATCGATATCTTTGCTGGCTTTGCTCGCTTCTTCGTGGTGGGGCTGGGTGGAGTCTTGTTTGGCATCATATTTGGATTTGTCTCAGCATTCATGACTCGTTTCACCCACAACGTCTCTTCAATCGAACCCCTGCTGGTCTTCATGTTCAGCTACCTCTCATACTTGTCTGCTGAAACCCTGTACATCTCTGGCATTTTGGCGTGAGTATTCCTTACGGCTTTTTGGATGATCCCTTTGAGGAACTGGCATTGTTTTGTGGTGGTTTGTTCAAAGTTGGTACAACACAGGCATCCAGTCTCTGGTTAGAGAGGCAGTGCACACTTCCTTAGAGATCTGTAAAATGAGGTGGTAGCTAGGAAAACAAACCCACAGGGAGTGCAAGCACGGATATGTTCCCGAGGAGTGCTGGCAAAGTACTGCGAGTTGTGGGTGAAGTGGCCAGTGCTGCCACCATCTGTCTGCTATCTCTGATACGATCAGCAGCAGGAGAGAATGATTTGATAATACACCACTTTATCTGTATTTATTTCTAAGCAGCTTCACTGTCAGATTATAAGAGAGACATAAAGCAGTGGGTATGGAAAACATGAGAAAGCACAACTGAGTTCTTTGTGAACATCACACCTAACACAATTTACTGGAATTATGTTAGATTTGAACACCATCACTGGGATTGAAACTGGGCAAAAGCAGGCAGAAGAGAACATCTCCTACACATGCATACTTATATTCATGTAGGTGAATATTGACAATTATAATTTTTTGTGGTTAGGATACCTTGATACTGCTGTGATGCTGGGGACATGTTCCTCTAAGTATGATGGGATGGGTGCCTGCTGCACAGATAAAAGCAGATAGGTTCTTGACTGAAGTAAATGCAGAAAGGATGAGAATTGTGGGAAGGAAAGAGGATGGCAACATGAAAGGAGCTGGAAGATAAAGGAAGGAATAGAGATGGAAGTGAAAGACTTAAGGAGAAAGCTGCTGGCAAATGACTTTCAAGGATACCACACCAAAAAACTTCATCTGCAGGGTAAAGCATAAAGAGATGGAGACCTTATGTTGCTAAATGCTCCAGCTGGTGCTGCTGGCTGCTGTAGGCTCAGTGCACAGCTGGTGGGTAGCAGCAGCTTTGCATGGCCTCTACTGTCTCTGAGCTCTCATGATGGATCTTGGAGGACCTTGTGTTCCAGAAAGTGCTTCCCTTTATAGAGGACAAACCAGTTTAAACTTAAGAAATACAAAGCATATGGCTGCTGATGTCCAGACAGGTGCATTAACTCACCTCAACTGGTGAAGCTCTGATTTCACAGAACCACAGAATGGTTTGGGTTGGAAGGGACATTTAAAGGCCATCTAGTCCAATGCCCTGCAATAAGCAGGGAGATCTTCAGCTAGATCAGTCCAAACTGGCCTTGAATGTTTTCACAGGTGGGACATCTGCCACCACCCTGGGTGACCTGTTCCAGTGCTTCACCACTCTCATAGTAAAAAAAATTTCCTTATATCTAGACTAAATCAACCTAAATCTTTTAGTTTAAAAGTATTATCTCTCTTTGTATTGCAATAGCTGCTACTAAAAGGTTTGTTCTCACCTTACAGGCCTCTTTTAAATGTCAAAAGATTGAAATAAGTTGTTCCTGAAACCTACTCTTCTCCAGGCTAAAGAACCTTGGGTTGTTCAGCTTCAGAGCAGAATTGCCTTTGTAAAACCTTTGTAGGATGGCCCTGGGAAGCAGTATTTGAATATTTAAACATATTAAATAGGTAGTTAGACAAGATATAGATTATACTGAGCAATTAGACAAAGCAGATGAGTCTTGTGTTATGTTTTGTATACCCAACACATATGCTCAGATTGAGGTGACTGGCAACTTTAGTTGAGCAGGATTAGATCTACTATGCAGTGAACAGTAACACCATATGGACCCTTTCCTACCTGCACTGCCCAAAATACTGCTTCCCTGCCTATTCCTTACACTAGACTCCATAGCCCTTTATTTCTTTCACTTTTTATTTTCATGAATGTTCTGAAACTATTAGTAATATAAGAATGTTAATATAATTTGGATTTATTATTCTTCCTGCTTCATTAAGGAAATGATTGCTTGTTTTAGAGATGGGAACTTATTGTCACCTTTCTGAATTATTGAGGATTCATTCATTTTTCACTTGGATCATGAAAGTCTATTATGTATGTGTATCTGAAAGTCAACAGTATTAATCATTAATGCCTAATGGCCTTGTCTTGGAGTGTCCTTGGACATGCTAAATGACTCAGCTCCACCAGGATACCCTTGAGATTTCTTCAGTGGAAATTAAATGAACTGAAACTAGATGAAGGTTATTTAATGAACAGTCATCATTCTCCAAATTCACAAGTTTGGGAAAATATCATTACAAGAAGCCCCCAGAGACTAAAATCATATCAGTGTAAACTTGATAGGTGATGGAATATGTTACTAGCATAGCAGTCAATCTGTGTATTACCTATGGAAAATGCAGAGGGGGAAAGGGAATCCCCTTCAGCAGGGCAGATGAAAGACTGCTGCTCCATGGGATTGGCACCAGTGTCTGTGAGTGGCTGGGTGGCTGCTGATGCCTCTGATGCAGGCTCCTGTCCTCATTAAGAGTGAAGAAGTGGAAAACATCCCTTTGCTTCCTTAGGCATGTTTCCCCACACTCTAGGTAACTAAAGGGAGAAAGACATCTCTGCAGGATAATTGAAATTTCTCCTGCTATGCCACAATGGGCTGCTGTGCTTGGAGAGTCCTGAAGCTTGCCATGGCACTGCTGATCTGCCAGCCAGCCAGGGAGCCAGGGGGGCTATGGCCCTGGCATGGGACTACCATGATCTGCCACTGCCACCTCAAGGGAGAATATCACTAAGAGGCAGGTTATGTCTCTCTAAATGATCCACCTGTAGGCTGGTACAAAACCGACCTGCCTGTTGTTTGAGACAAATATTTGGTGGTTGGTGGTTCCATGTTAGGCATTCAAGATAAAATGGACTTTGAACTGGAATGTGATACCCTCACTTCCTTGACTTTGAACTGGAATGTGATACCCTCACTTCCTTGTCTGAAAGACTGACTAGTTTGCTTCCCTTATCCTGTATGTAAAAAAAGATTTGTAAAACTGAATGAAGATGCTTTCCTATCTAACGAAATAGCTAATGTTACTGAAGAAATAAAACGCTTCTTGTTATGGTGAAGGTCAGAATCTGGTGATAGAGAGTGGAGGTAATAGCTGAAGTTGTCCTTAACTTAAAAGAACAGGTTGTGGCTGATCTCTGATGTTTTGCCTGATACAGGATGACAGCATGTGCAGTGACAATGAAAAAATACGTAGAGGAGAATGTTTCCCAGAATTCATATACCACAATAAAATATTTCATGAAGATGCTAAGCAGCATCAGTGAGACCCTGATTTTTGTGTTCATGGGAGTGTCTACAGTGGGGAAAAACCATGAATGGAACTGGGCCTTCATTTGCTTCACTCTGCTCTTCTGCCTCATTTGGAGGACACTGAGTAAGTCAGCTTTTGCAGACAACCTTCTCTGCACCTCTGAGAAAAACTCTGTCGTTCAAAGTTGTGTCAGAAAAGTCTGTGGGGACTGGCACAACTGGTTTAAACAAATTTACCAGGTTTATATTAGCTACAAGCATATTTCAGAAATCTACACACAGAGAAAAAAAGGGACAAAAGCCTCACACAAACCTGAATGCCAGTCTCCAAGCACAGATTTTATGTTTAGGTGAAAATGGATTTTTTTTAAGGAAAATTAAAATATTTTCATGATTATGCTTATAGAGATGTTTATATCTGAATTTCCTACATGCCCCTTAGGTAAGTGGACCTCAATGATTTCACCACACGCTGCCATTAACTTATGAATTAGATAATGTGTATCATCACACTTCCAGTGCTACAACACTACAGATCCTGGGCTGGGAGTGCTGGAGGCATAGAAAAGAGGGAAGGTGAAAATTAGCACTGATAGATAACTGAACAGGGACTTACACCACATGTGGGCTGACAGCACTATGCTGCTGTTCCTCACAAGTCAAGTCTAAAGTTTTAAACTGCTAAAAAGTAGTGCCCATATAAAATTACTCCATTTTTGCACGTGGTATGTCCCATTCCTGCAAAGGTTTCCTACTCCCTGACCTGTGGGACTGGGATTCCTCTAGCATGGGCAGGGCAGTTTATAGATAATGTCAGATGAGTTGTGGGACACAGTTTCTCATCTTCTCCTAATGTCCGGGATGGATTGAAAGTAATGCTGAAAAGAGAGAAGGAATAAGAAGGCTGGTAGTTGGTGTCCTAGAGGTGGTAGCAAAAAGAAAGTAATTACATTTATAGCATTTTCTTGCTATATCTGGACCAAGCGTGGCCTCTAAATTTTTAAAGGCTTGCTGTTCATTTTGAAGTATCTTTGCAATTAAGACAGAAAGAGTGCTCTCCTGATATGAAAGCTGTTTTCCAGCCACATGTCCATCCTTCTCTCAGACACCAAGGGGAGTGCTAGAGCTTTCCAGAGGAAGGCCAAAATATTTTCTCCTAAATTTGTGTGTTAAAATGATTTCATCATTTTCTCTGAAGCTTTAATAAAGCAAAGAGTAGTGGCCTGAGGGTGATACCTCACATAGGCTGTTTCAGTCTGAGTACCCGATGTCTTGCATAGTTATAAGTAGCCAGAAAATGTCTTGCATAAAGTGGTATCCAGCAGCCTATGTAAGAGCATATTGCTACTGCCTTTAATAATCTGAGTGTATCAGTGACAGCTGTGTAAAATAACACAGCAAATGTCAGCATTTGTCAGCTTTTATATCAGTAATTTAACCATTTCCACATAGAACACAGGGTATATATTTCTTATGGAAGATGAAGATTGACTAAATGAAACAAATTGCTCAAAGTACTCTGTAAAGACAAGTTGCCGTTCTTACACAGCCACAAATTGTCTTATTAGTTTTACATTTTATTGAAAGTAAAATGAATTTTGAGAAATAAAGAATTAGAGACACAATAAGCCCAAGGATTGAAAATTAAAATGCTATTACTCTTTGTCTTTCAGTGAACCTGTCCACAGGACTCATTGGTAAAGCACTGTTCAAACACTTTAGGCAGATACTGTGCAGAAAGCAGGAAACATTGCAAGGGAAGGCACAGGGAAAACTCTCATCCAGCTGTTTTTCTTCAGAACACTTTGGAGAAAACTATGCAACATAAATATAAGAAGCAAATCTTTTCCCCTAATCTCTCTTCTAAACTGTGTTAATGAATTAAAATCCTGAAGCCGTTAGGAACGACAGTATTTTATAGGAGACATTTCACACAAGCCAAGTTTAGCAGTTAGTCAAAGAGAAGCTACAAGAAACCAAAACTGAAAAAACTGTGGGCTGTCAACAGTTCCTCAAGCCAAGACACTGTTTTGCTTTTAATATTTAATATTTTCTTTTTATCCTTGATTAATAATAGCTGTGGGTTTTTTCCCCTTCCCAGGTGTATTTGCTCTCTTCTACATCAGTAACAAGTTCCGAACGTATCCTTTCACCTTCAAAGACCAACTCATTATTTCTTACAGTGGCCTCCGAGGAGCCAGCAGCTTTTCTCTTGCATTCTTGCTTCCAGTGAACCTTTTCCCCAGAAAAAACCTATTCATCACTGCGACTCTTGTGGTCATATATTTCACTGTGTTCATCCAAGTACGTATATTGCTTAATGGATAGCTTCCATGTAATAGAGGTGACTGAAAACTTCATAGTGAAAATTGCATTGAATTCACTCTTAGGCTAGGACAAGTTATTGCATTTTAGGGCCAGTTTTAGCACTGCACTGTGTAACTAGCCTTTTTAGGACTTTTAGGTAATACAAGAATTCTGTATTGAAAACCTGTACCTTCTAAAATACTCAGGGGAGAGGGCACATGGTGTCCAAAATAGCTTATGTTCATTTCACATGCATTTCCTGGTGCTTCCAATTGAAGAAGTATTTTAACTTTACATTTCAGCACTGATTCATTCTTTATTAGTGATGTATCTAAAACTGACCAGAAACCAGTGCGCCTGTTCTGTGACATATTTTGAATTTTATACTATTATATTTGTCTGTCTTGAAGACCAAATACAAATATTTTAAAATCCTTTGTAAAAGAATATTAAAAAAAATAAAGTGAATAAGTCACATTTGTAAGTACATGTGTCTACTTTAGATATTTGGGTTATTCCATCTGGCTTACTGCTGTACCTGAAAGAACTGAAACTTATAGAGAACTTGCATCTCATATTTTGTATTTTCTGATAGCAAAGTGTCAGATCCCGTATGGTGCCAATGGGGTACTGTGCACTTGTGCTAAAAAAGGCACTAAGGTTCCACCAGAATATTTCAGAAAAAAAAAAAAAAGTGTTTCTGTTTCCCCTTTTAAAATGGTTTTCTGTAGCAGTGCAGTAAGGAAATGGGAAAAACTGAAGTTTCTAAGTGAAAAACCCCTGGAATGTTTAATTCTGAAAATGGTGAAGTAAATGGTTTCAAGATTTCAAGACCTTACAAAGATAATATTTTCTTTCAAATGAGTCCTCTTTTGAAGATGATTGCCAATGAGTCAGTTACTTTACATAATTAGAATATGCCAATAAATAGAATCTCACTTAAAAAACCCTCTTAAAAAGAGTGTTTGATTTTTAATTCTCTTCTGTAGCTCTCCATACAAATAATGGTTCATTTCTGTGCTAAGACACAGCTTTCCTGACTGATTAAAATTATCCCCTTTTGCTTTCTTTCTATTTTTGCCTAAAAGAAAATTAACAATTCAACTCATTATTCCAAATGCAGGGAATCACAATTGGACCATTGGTCAGATATCTGGATGTTAAAAAGACGAATAAAAAGGAATCTATCAATGAAGAAATTCATGTGAGAGTAAGTTTTTGATATCAGTCACTGGTATCCCCAAAAGAAAAGAACAGGTATTCTAGAAGAGCTGGAAAGAGGGAGGAACTTGGAAACCTGGCATTCAGTGCATTTGGACACTCAGTGCTTTTAAGAATATATGGAGGTAACACTAAGCATGATTTTCTAAAATACTGCATCTCACTTGTATTCATATTTATTATCATATTATATCATCATTCCACAAGTGTCACGGTGTAGTAGGTCCCTTTTTTATTGGTACTGTGACCATGGGAGGACAGAAACAGAAATGAAATATTTACAAAATGCATTCACCATCCTTCCTAGCTTAGTCAGATACATGTGTTGCCATCTTTTGAATGGTTCTAGACATGCTTAAAAGTCTTTAATCCAGATTTATTGAACCCAGTTGGACCATTGGACTGCAAACTTAGTTTCAAGTTCTTCTGAGTAATGATCTTTTCTCGTCTCAAACATTTACTTCAGTTCTCAAATTACTATGAAATAAAATAACAGAAAATTGCTCAATCTGACTTAACAACATTCTAGAAAAGGTATGTACATTCTTTCATTTCACAATAGGGAATATGTTTGAATTTAACAGAAAAAATGTGCCTTGACATGAAGCACACACAGAGACATTAGCAAAATTAGAGCATTGCAACTGATTTTGAATTTAAAGTGAATTTAATTCTTATTTGAACTTTTACACTTAACCTTGAAGAGAACTTGATTTAAAAGTGCCCCTTATGACAATATATCTGTAAGAATTGGCCTTTTTCTGTCTCTGTAATGCTAGAAATGCCCAAAAAATGACTGAAAGTAATAGTAGTTAGCAGTGACCAGTCTCATGTCATTCTGCAAAATCTCAGAGAACTTACCAGCCAAGGTGAAGGTGTTGGTACGTGGTCCTGTGCCTCTCCCAGGAAGGTCACACATGACGAGGGGAAACTTGCTTGACAGAACCAAGAATTTATATTTTGGGTTCAGTAGACGAAAAGGACCAGACAATTTTTTTGCCTCCATTAAAACGCTCCCACTGCAGCCAAGCTGCCTCAGTGGCATCTTTGCCTTGATTTTCAGAGAAATGTCCGTGCTTTCAGAATTAACTTACATGCACAAATAAGAAATAAATCTCAAAATCCTGTCAACAAGTGTCTTTTTGTGATAACACTCCTTTTTTGATTATGGCTACTTAAAAATTTTCCATGTTTATTTCTATAGTTGATGGATCACCTGAAGGCTGGCATTGAAGACATATGTGGACATTGGAGTCATTATCAGCTGAGAGATAAGTAAGTATCTCTTATTGCAGTCTAATATAATAAAATAACCTATCTATCATGTAAAATATAATAGGTAAATTGTGTGTGTAATCAAATGCTAGGGTCATGTGCCATATCTCTTTTTAGAAACTGAACCCCTGAGTAACCATTAACTCTTAATGCTCATACATTGCCTGCTGAACTAGATCTGCACAAGCAGAAAATAAGCCTTCAGAAAGGAAAACGTAGCCTGGGAACTTATGCTGCAGACATCAGCCTGTGCATAGCCTTGGTATAAACCTAAGATCCTGGGCAATGCTTCTTTAACTCTGGATTTAGAACGTAAGCTACACACGGTGTCAGTGCTTCACTGACTTTTGCTGTGAACCTCCACAGCAAATAGAATCCCTTGCTGGGGAGTAGAGACTCAGTAATAATTAGTCACCTGTCCTTACAGGTGTTTGCATTCAGTAATATCTGAAATAAGAGAGTTGAAGGGAATGTTTGAATTTAAGTATCCAGTAGCATAAACGGATACTCTCAAGCTAGTCATTAGTCAGAAACAAAGGATCTGCATTATCTCTTCCATAAGCAGGATGAGGTGGTTTTGTGAAGCTTTCTGGCTCTTCCGAGCACCAGAAGGGATGGATCTGCTGTTCCCTTTACATTTTCCCTAAGGGAGCCCTGTGGACATGTTGGCTACCACCACAGCATGTGAAGGGAAGTAGGGAAAAGACTGATTTTTCTTTCCCCCAGACATGTTATTATGATGCTGCGGGCTAAAAGTTATCCGTAGGTAAGCCTAGGCTTCTGTGGTGGAATCCTGTCTGACCTTTCAGTGTTGGATTCCAGTAATCCAGCCAAGGATGTCTGCTGGAACTTGTGGCAGGTCCTTTCATGACTGGGTTTCTCTTAATTCTCAGGAATTAAGAGTGGGAGGAGGGTGACTAGTTTACATCCAATTCTTGTCCCACTGGGGAGTAATGATATAATGTACTAGGGCATATCCAGAAACTAAAATGTCTTCTTGGCTTTGACAGTACAGAGATAGCTTTAGGACATCCATCTTCTGGGACCACACCACTGTCTGTGCAGTCAATAAATTAGTAAATCTCTGTTGGAGCAGTAAATCCATTGAAATAGCTGCATTTACACATATCTGTGAGTAAATGCTATTCCTTTGTCTCACACCTACCTGATAGCTCTGAAAAGAGAATATTGGCCAAACCAGCCATGAAGGTACTGTTTTGGTTCATAGACAGATTCAAAAAATCACTGTGTATAAAGACATTTAATGTAAGAAGATTGTATCAAAAAGTATTCCCTAAACTTTTGTATGCAACCTTAAAGATGTGTATCAGAATTAATTACCTGAGTAATGACAATCCAGGAGGCTTTCTGTTACACAGGAAAACATAAAGGGTTCTAATCTCTGAGCAAACATTTGTGTATCTACCTCTGCCATTAATGAATAAAAAACGGCCTTTGCTAAGGAAAAAAAAGACACAAATCATGTAGTGCTTTTCCCAGCATTGTGGAGGACCTCACCTTGCTGTGGTAAACTGCCCCTTTGAAAGGAACAGAACTGTTGCTCTGCTGAAGGTCTGCTGTTGTTCTGCTAAATGTCTGCCTGAAAGCAAGTACCTGTTCCAAGGCACACACACACACATTCACATTCAAATTATGCCACACATTAGCGACATTTTACAATCTGCAGCACTCAAGCACATAGTATTTTGGGGTCCTTTCAATTTCTCTGTTATTCAGAATACAAAGAAATGTATTTTCTCTGCTCTAATTGTCAGGATTCAAAATTATCAGCAATGTAATGGGCCCTGACTACTGTAACTGCTGGGCCACTTAGAGCCTCATTGGTGGCTGGCTGAATAGGCCAGGATTACAGTAAGAGCAGCTGCTGCTGTTATGCCCTACTATAATGCAAAATTTGTACAAAAGCATGGAGACTGGACGTATTCTTTTCTGACAAATGTGGCAGTGTAATATGCAAACATACACACAGGCCTCTTTTTTTGCTCTGATTGCAGCTTGTTTCTTTCTTTTGTCTAGTGGGCTCTGCAATCTCTGTGGACCGGTACACTATGCCAAATATCCCCCTAAAAGTCTCTGCTCACCAGGCCTTCAGGAGCCCACAGGTGTCTCTGATTTGTATTCAGTTTCCACCCTGAATTGTAGATACATGCATTTGAATGAAGATCAGCTTGTACTACAGAAATGAAAACGTATTTCCCTTTCTACACTTTGATTTTGGTATCTCTTTTGCAGATTTAAGAAGTTTGACAATAAGTATTTGAAGAAAATTTTAATTCGGGAACACCAGCCCAAATCCAGCCTTGTGTCATTGTACAAAAAGATGGAGATAAAACTGGCCATTGAGATGGCTGAGAGCGGCATGAAAATTTCAAAACCATCCACTACTTCTTTACAGTGAGTACCAACCTCCTGACCCTTTGCAGAGTAGGTACAGGAGGACAGGGAACAAAAATGAGGAACTACCCAAGGTATTGCATTACTTAATTGAAATGTAAGGAAAAAAAAAAGACAGTTATGAAAACAGAAGGTGCAACTTGGTGTTCACTATATTTGCTCTTTGCTCAGAGAGTGAAAATGAAAATCATGGACGTTGCCTTTGTTTCTTTTCCATGATGGACAATCCTGAAGAGGAATCATGAGTCAGGTACAGAAGCCACCCTGATTGCTTTAAATCACAATAGTGGCTCAAGACAGATGTACTTACCACTTACCTAGCCAGTGGGTTTCATTAATCCCTGCCACGTGCTGAGAGACCTGCAGGGTGGCTTAACATGCTGGTTCTGACTCCATTACCCCAACCATGAATTTTTGCTGAGAGCAGATTTCTTTGTAGCATTTGCAATTTTTACTGCTCCAGTTTGCAATCCCTCAATCTACCTTGCCATAATTTGGTATTTCCAAAACAAAACCAATTTGTCCAATTAAACATTGATATCAGCCTGCCAAGAAAGACTTGAGGATGCTTGTGGTGGAAATGCTGGACATGAACTGTCGATGTGCACTCGCAGCCCAAAAAGACAACCATATCCTGCATCAAAAGTAGGATGGCCAGCAGGTGGAGGGAGGGGATTCTCCCCTGCTACTCTGCCCTTGGGAGACCCTACTGTGTGTGTCCAGCTCTGGGGTCCTCAGTACAAGGAAGACATGGACTTATTAGAGTGGGTCCAGAGGAGTGCCACAAAGATGATCAGAAGGCTGAAGCACCTCTCCTAGGAGATAGAGAAGGCTCTGGGCACACTTTTTTGCAGCTTTTCAGTACTTAAAGAGGGCTTACACGAAAGATGAGGACAGACATTTTAGTAGGCTTGTAGTACTAGGACTAGGAGAAGGTAGATTCAGACTAGGTGCAAGAATTTTTTATGATGAGGATGGTGAAGCTCTGGAACAGGTTGGTCTAGGAGGTGGCAGGTGCCTCATCCCAGGAAACATTCAAGGTTGGGTGTGATGGGGCTCTGAGCAACCTGAGAGAGTTGAGGATGTCCCTTGCTCATTGTGGGGGTTTGGAACCACATGCAAGCCATTCTGTGATTCTATCCAACAGCAATGCAACTTGGCATCAGACAGACTAGGGGACAGAACAGGTGGGATTTCCAGAGGGAACTGAGGGAACTACCCTCTAGGAGAAAAGTTGCACAAATCTGCTGTCCTGCATACTAAAATTGATATGCATGTATTTATCCTTGCCTTGCAACACACTGTCCAGAGCACAGGTATTGCTGCAGGCACTTGCCTCCATAATTCCTTTCCTGGGTTCTTGCTGACCACTGTTGCTGCTATTGCCTTCCCTTTTCTGTTGCATCCTTAAACCACTCTCCATTTTTCAGCAGCCTCTAGTAGGGTCCAGCATATTACCTTTTTTGAGTGATGATCTCTACCAATAACAGAAAATCCAAATATCAACTGGATATTAAATTAAAATCTTTCTTGAAGCTTTGGCTTAGTCATATAAAGATCAATCTGCTTTCTTGTACTGATGTCAGCATGCAGTGTAAGACCTAGCCTTTTTCTCTCTAAATTATTCTTTGCTGAATGGATGATATTAAAAAAAGACTGTATGTATGTCAGGCTCCTTTCTGTCTGCTGTAATCCCTTAACCATTCTGAGCCAAGAGAAAATGTCCAAGGTTGTTAGACAATCCATGGTAATTGAACCACATCCCTCTTCTTTTCCTGAGGGAATGAGAAAATATGACAAATCGCTCCAGCATAGTTCAGAAATTTTCTCCTGAGCTGAGAATTTAGATTGAAAAATATTCTTTAATAAACAGCTGATATGATGGACTAATTTTTTGCCATCTCTGTTCTGGCTATAATTGAATTTTACTGTGCATCATCCTCTGATGAGAAAAGCTTTTTAAAAATGAAGTGTCAGCTTCAGGAAAACAGCCTGTGGCTCAAAACCATTCTGATCTTGCAGGCTGTGAGTGTGTTCTAGGAAAATACACATTTTCCCACCTCTGTTCATTGATAAGTATCTGCTGTTGAGCACTGCAGGAGACAGGATATTGAGCTAGTAGGTGGATCTTTGGTCTGAGCCAATACAGCAGTTCTTCTTGTCTTTCCCCATAACAATTAAATGAACTTGTGTAAAAGTTTTCTAAATGTATATATAAATTGTCTGATTGCTGTCAGTGATTCAGTGTGTACCTAAAGTCCTTGTCTTCAGTGAAGATACAAAACTCTGGCCATGAACAAGAGGAAATTTGAAATAAAATTCCAATGTATGGCATGTAAATCATTATTTGCAGTGCCAGAGTAGTGAGAAAACTCTCACTCACACTTCTGATCAGTTTTGCAGCCTTTATGCACACAAGGAGATTTACTTTATAAGAATCAAAGCAGACCTCCAATGCTGTGAATTAGAGAGTTATATTCATGCTGGTGTGATTCTGCATGTGGAGTGGGTGTCCAATTTGCAGTAAATATTCCCGGTGTGGAGTGAAAAAAATTGGCCATGGATTGTACAAGAAAGAATCCACATTGAAATGAAAGCAGAGTATTTGGTTATGATATTTTGGAGAATATAAGCCTTATAAATAAGGATGGAAATGGCAAAAGGGGAGTTTAGGAGATATCAAAACTGTGGGTTTATGACTGTTTTTTGTAGGAAAGATGACCATTAGAGAGAAAGGTGTTTGATACTAAGTTTACTTAATGCTGGCTTCATATTGCTGCAATATTGACTTTGGTAAATCTTAGAATATATCAGTATAGTACAGATCAGTACCAACTGTTGTGTTATCATTTGTGGTGGTACAGTTTTGAGAAAGTTGTGCCCAATAATGTTATTCCTTCACAGGATGATCAAAAATTAATGGAGAGTTTACAAAGTTCAAAATTTTAGATATAATATATATATATACATATAAAATTACACTGATTGTGCAAGTATCAATGTATTGAGGATCAATGTATCAAGTACCAACTACCTCCATATTTAAGGAAGAAATAATGTCATGGCAGTCATTGCAGAGAGACAGTTTTCATGGCATATTATAATATAACTTTTTTTCTTCACAATTATATATCCTGTGCTGTTCTGTGTTGTAACATGCTGGAAGGTTCCATAAGAACAAAGAAATTGTTTCAATAAGGATTACTTTATGGGTTTGGTAACATACTGAACATGTTGGGGGTTTTTTGAAAGCCCTTTCTTAATGTATTGCAAAATGTAAAAGCAATCTGTTCCTTATTACAGTACACATGCATTGTTATCAGTTGGGTAGGTTAATTTCCAATCCCATGAAAAGAATGATTTTTTTTATTTGTGCTCCAGAACAATATAGATTATCTTCATGCTATTTTTGCTTTTGCTCTACTGAGACTCAAAGAGTTTTATTTATTCTATTTAATTCACTTTAAGAGCAAAATAATAAGATTTGAAATGACTTAGAACTGGCTGATTACGTGCTGGCATGTGGAGAAAGTCAGGTATGCAGCTGGAAAAGTAAAAAGATAATCTGATAATCTTCCCAGTGGTGTCAAGCTTTTCCCTGTTTAGATGCTCCCCTATTTATTCCCAGCTGTTAGGTATAAAGACCCTGTGGACACATTCAGTGAAGCACAAAGCAGGGAGGCAGTTGTTCCCTGTGATGTCAAAGCCACCTGCAGCAACTATTCCAGTTCCATTTGCATTACACAGATGAGCCAAGCCTGTATTTTAGAGACCAAACCTTGTTGACAGTCCCCAGGACTTGTGCTTGCGTATATATTCCCAGGTGTACCTGGGGTCTCCCTGTTGTCCAAAGGGACGTTAGCGAGGGGCTGCTGGCAGCAAGGAGTCTGGTTTCCCTGCTGTGGAGGGCAACACACATGGGTTGTGCCCCAGACTGAGACACACTACAGCCAGTAGAGAGCAAAGGTGCAGTGCACCCAAGCCTGGAAAATTGGTAGCATCCCCAGATCCTCTCAATGTATCTCTGAGAACTGAAAGCAAGTGAAAAAAGAACCAACCAACCAATGCACTCACCCACTCAGTCAGCCTGGAATTGGGTGATTGTGAAGGTCTGTTTTTCCCTAATGGTAAATAACTAACTTCGCTGTTATTGCAATTGTTGAGAATTGATGAATGTCAATTAAACATTTGTTGGGAAGGATTTATCAGGGACAAGATAAGATTTCTGGTCAAATCCAGAAAGGCAGTCCTTTTCTGTCACCCTGACTTGCCAGCAGCTCAGCAGCAGACTCATGGGTCGCTTATGCTTCAGTGAGGTCCTTAACCTGTTGCTTATCCCAGTCATAGCTCTAATACAACACCTTAACCTGTTGTTAATTTCTCTCTTGGTTTTTATTTCACAGAAAAAAAAATAGTCAGATCTCTGTTTTAGTCTGATGGCAGAATGAAAGCACATTCCAAAACGTTGAAATATATCAGGAATTAATTCTTATATCCCAGGGGCTTTGGACAGGGACCAGGGCACCAGGGATCGCTGTCTACTTGACAATAAGAGGCAGTAAAATATAGAATCCAGGCAGTTCATATTTGTCCTACAAGTTTTCAAGATATTCAGCTTGAAATATTTTCAAGATTATAGAACAAAACAGTAGTAATATTGTTAAACTAGATGTAATTCCAAATTCCAACCTTTTTCCTATATTTACATCATAATCACACTTTAGCTTGAATCCATCTTCCTTTGCCATTAAAATTTTTAATTTATTTTAGAGGAAGTGTGAGATAGATGCACACAAAATTTTGGCAATACTGTACATTAATCGTCATTGATTTTTTAATTGTGCAATTTACAGACAACACTTGAAGGACATCACTTAGCTGAAAAACAATTGCAATCACTTTTTCTTTTTTAAGAGGCAAGAAAGCAGAATGGAGAAAGGAAAAAATCAGAAACAACAAGACGAACTCAGACTGATTCATCCTGGATGATCGCTATCTATTTCCCTTTCTTTTCCTGGGAATTCATCTGAACACTAACTCTCACAGTGACTGACTGATTTAGTGAAACCTGATAACATTTCACAGCAGCCCTCCTCCACTGTTTTGCGAGTGAAAAAGCCAGGCAGCCACAAGTGACTGTGGGTTTGTCAAAGTTTTTTAAGGACACAAAGATGACTATCTTTTAGGTGGTTCTTTAATTTCAAACGGAGAAACAGGTTCAGGAGCAAGAAAACTCTATATATTCTCCTCACCACAGGGCAGGTCTCTCAGACTTCATAATTGACATACTCTTTTGTTCTTAAGGACTTTCTTCACTTTCTCAAAGGACTAAAAATCAGTAAGATGTAAGGCCCGGACTGCTAGACCATGCTGAGGTCTTTATTCAGGCAGAGGAGGAAACTTGCAGTGCTTTCCTGAGCTGGTTATGGCCTAATCTAATCCTTAAATAGGAACTTCCTTATGGAGGTTTAAGAAAGAGTTTCTGCTGCCAGCTGTATGAGGGCTTAGGGCCCATTTTGGCTACCCACTATAAGAATAAAACCAATGAAAGAGCAAAATTTGACCTTTTTTTATTCATCTTTGGATTATTTCCAGGTGTTGCTAGTCACTGAAAGGCTCTACACAGCCTTTTGTGCTAGGACTTAAAACTGACCATGCATTATTTCATGGGATTAGTATTTAATCAGCTCGTTAATATCATATTTAACGTTCCCTTTTATTTACAGGAGCGGCAGGAACCAGCGCGCACACAGGCTGTCCCCGGCAGAGGTGGAGTCCATGAGAGATGTCCTGGCACACAACCTGTACCAAGTGCGACAAAGGGTGTGTGAGCCGCCGCGGCCGCGCTGTGTTTGCGGACCCGCGGCCTTGTTTGCCCTGCCCGCACGGCGGCCCCGGGGCACCTGCCGGGAGCCGGGAGCCCGCCGCCGGCCGGAGAGGGCCAGCAGGGAAGGGCCGCGGCCTTGGGCACTGATCGGGGTGGAGTAAAGGAAAGCTGGGTTGGGGAGGGTTTAACCATCCGCTTTTCAGCCTGACGGCAGCGCCAACAGCCAGGAGGATCTGTGGCTGAGCTGTAGAGGTCAGGCTTCCCTCACCGCACGGCTGTGTGGGTCGAGGCCGCCCTGCCGAGCTCGGCGGGCTCCCGGAGCGCCGGCGGCCGGCACGGCTCTGGCAGCAGCGCACTCCGCTAACACCGGGCAGCCCTGCCTGGGAGCGGCATCTACCCGCACCGCAGCACGGGAGAAAAAAAAAAAAAAACCAAAACCAAAACAAAAAAAGGAAAAAAAAAAAAAAACCAAAAAAAAACAAAAACACCCAAAAAAACAACCAAAACCAAAAAAAAATAAGGAAAAGAAAATTTTACGTTCTCCGAGCTTCATTTTACACATTCAGGTCGTTTTTCCCCCCGCCTGTAAAAGTGGTGTGATAATACCTCAGCGGGGATTTGTTTTGCAGAAATTCGTAGGGACCCTGATGCAGCCCAGAGTGTGGTATCTGCTTAATCCAGTCTCAGGCACTGAATAGACAATTGAGAGCTTGCCCACAGCAAGGAGTGGTAGAGGATACATTACAGTAACCTTGAAATTATGCCGATAAACAAGGCTAACTCGTGTAATACACGTGTACGAGAAAATGCTAGGGCCTGCTGATTTAAATTTAGCATTATTAATATGTTATTCATTCCTAATGTTGTTTGATTTGCCATGGCTAATTATCCTTATGATATTAATTTCTTATCTTACCAGCAACAGTTTGCATATATAGTTATCTCTTAGCTTACTGAAATGAACTCTCTCTCTTCAAAATCAATTACAGCGACTATTTGTGCCAGTCGTTTCCTATGTAGCATTGAGAATGGTGTCCTTTTGGAAATGAAAGATTGGAAGGAAAACAATGCCGCTTCTAATACTTCCTTTCAGCTCAGAAAAGCTCTTGCTCACCAGACCAACTTTACAAGGACCCTTGCAAATGAAACTGAGATCAGATTCTATTTTTTAAGAGGGCCTATAAACTTCAGTGAATTTTTCTCTTTAAGGTAGATAATTATTTCCGTCATTTCACTAGATGTATGTGATAAACTAAAAAACTTGTCTTAAATTATGCTCAGTTTTAGGGTAATATTAATTTGTAGTTTGTGCAAGTATGGAAAGGAAACTCAGCTGTGCATCTCATTCTGGAGATACATTCTTTGTTCCTGAGTGCATCTGAAGCTTTCTCCAGGCTCAGTAATATTAGTACCAAAGCTCAGAGCTGAATTAACTGGTTATCTCTCTCTTGGGACCTGCCTTTTATCTGTAGCTCCCAACTACAGTTGACGAGACAAGAGAAGAGATGACAAAGACAGGACAAGCCCAGAGATGATCACAGTCTTCTTAGGCAGGTATATTTTATATAGCCACACTTTAAGCAGGCAAGAGTCTATCAAAAATGGGATCAAAATGCACCCCTTGAGGTCTGAGGCTTACAGCTGTGTTCATGCTTCCTCCCATCTTGCTCTGCAGCAGTGAGATTTGTGTATGGCTGCATTTTGCCATGTGATACCAAAGAGATCTGTGTTGGGTCGGTGACTGAGCTGAGGCAGATGTCCCCTTGGCCCCGTGACTGATCAGACTGATTAACATTGCAAATGCAACCAAAATGAGCTGGCTGGCTGCATTTTCTGTTTCAGGCACCAGCATACAACCGACACAACCTTCCTACTAACACAAGTGAGAAACAAGCGCAAGAAATCCTCCTCCGTCGGGAACACAGCCTGAGGCAAAGTTGCAGGAAGGGAAACAGCTTGCCCTGGGGTAGACCGGTACCTGTTATCCATCTACTATTTATGTAAAAATGCCTCTGCTTCTCTGTAAACATGGAAAGACACTAGTTTTAATATCCTCTTTGCTGTAATTAAAATGGACATTTTCCCAGTGTGCTCATGCAGCACCCAAGAAGAAGGAGCTTCACTTAGCATGTGAGCAGCAAAATCTTCATGTCCAACCTCTATATATTGCTCAGAAATCAGCCACTCTGGCTGTATGCAGTAAAATAATGTTCCTTGCATTGATTTTGCATGTACAAAGTACAGTGTAATCAAAAAAGGCCTGATGCAAAGCCTCTGGCACGCTGATGATTTGGGCTCTCAATCAGTAAGAGATTTGTCTGCCCAAAGGTAGGCATTGAACAGCACAGAGATTTATAGCTGAGATAATCATGGTTAAGGAAGAGAAATAAGTTCTTGTTGGATAGATTAATTGTGTTCAAATTTTTTACCTGAAATAAGAAAGATGAATCTTAGAAGAACATGTTTTTCTCTGGTGACCTTTGGCTGTTATATCAGACAGACATCCTCACTGGAGCTGACGTTAAGTTCAACTATCCAACCCAAGGATTGATCTTATTCATACCTCTCAAAATTTGGCTGTGAAGGTGCAGCATATTGCCATACCTCTTTGCTGTTTCACCAAGTAAGTGCCAAGTGGAGGCAATCACAGGCACTAGACACACTTCTGTCTCCTACACAGGTTAACACCACGGAAGTACGCTACCTCTCCTTGCCTCAGGGCCCACGCCAGCCCACCAGAAGGAAAGCCAGGCATGTTACTTTTACAGGTAATGGAAGTGCTTTACCCTGTATCCTACTCCAGTAGGAAAAAACTTGGCCAGTTGTTTGGTGGATTTAACAGTACTACGTGCACACTCCCATGGAAGTCAACTGCCTCTTTAAATGAGCTACACCCTTCTCTCCTTTCTGTTTTTTCTATATTGTTTATAGGATCATTACTGCAGTGGTTTCTGTTTTGTTCCAGCACCTCCTGCTTTTCTCTTTTCCCCTCTTGAACAAATATTCTTGTGATCCCTGATGTTGGCCAAGCTCAAGAACACAAATTATCTGTTCCCGGCAGCCCCACAGACACAGCTGGATGCAAAATTATTATGACTCCCTGAACCTGTAGCCCAGTCCAGGCGAGACTGATGGAGCTCCATGCCCCAGGTCCTGCAGGTACCAACACTGCACAGGTATTCCCAACAGGCAGCCCCACACCGAAATTCACTGTTTGTGTACACAGCCAGACAGAGAGAGCAGCACAGACATGGCACAGAGCTCACACAAATGCAAGCAGCACCGATAGCCTCATCCTTGTCCCCTCTCTGGCTGAGGAGACTGATAGACTGTTAGTGAAAAATTGTAAATATATACATGCTATTTGAATCTTCAGTAGCTTGCCTGAGATACATGTTCTGCTCAGTAGCTGACCCTGGACCTTCCATCTGCACATTTGGTGGCAGCTGGGCATGTAAGTCCCTGGGGACAGAGCCCCACAGCAGCTGCTGGTACACAGACCCACACAGATACGCACAGAGACACGGTCTTACACTTCACCTCACGTACTGTAGGACCCTCCAGTAGCTGGCCTTGGGCAGCCAGTCTCCCCTGGAGCAACATCCTGGATCCCCTGGTCTCCTCCTGCCTCACACACAGGACACACACAAGCAAATCTGTCCCTTTGGTACCCAGTCCACATTATGGCCTTACTAGTAGCCAACCACAGATCCCATGGTCTCTTCAGTCACTGCTCTGGGCTTCCTGCTCCCTCCAGTAGCCAACCTACAGACCTTCTGCCCTCCTTGGTCTTTGTTCCAGCAACTTTGTTGCTCCAATAGGCAGTTCCCAAGCCTCTTATCCTACTTAATGGCTACTATGGCTTGATGATTGCCAGCAATTTTGCACTGACAGATGGACTACAGTGCTTCCAGCTGCTGGCACTGAGGCCTCCAGACACACTGGGCATTACTGGACATATATACTGACTGGCCTCTTTTTCCTTTATTTTCCTGCACTTGTTTCTCCCTGGACTTCCCAAGTCTCTTCCTTTCACTGTCTTTGTTTCCTACCCTAAACGCTCCATTCAAAGTCCTGTATGGGCACCCACGCTTGATGACAGCAAAATGGAAATGCATAGGATCTACTCAGAGAGGAAAATAGATGTTACTCAAGGGGATTTTTTTTTTGTCCTGCTTATCAGGACATCATCACAGGACATATGTGTCTTTCTAAAAGAGTTAAAGTATTCAGCACAGCAATCTCAGGCCTAAAATCACTGCAGACACTTTCAAGGGACCAAATGCTGCTATAGAAGGATGTGTATTACTTTAGTGGGGAGAGAGCTAAAGAGCTATATCCTGAGACAGTGAATGCAAGTACTTTTTCTTCTATTAGATAGGCCTGAATTTAAGCCCTGCCTTGTAATCTATCCAAACAAGTAGAGTTTTTGGTCCAGCCTCTGGCCCCACCTTAGGGCCATTGTGTAGCATTAACACCATTTAAAGTGTCTTCAGCAGGAAAAAGCCACCCTGAAGTCCTCTCATAAACTGTTGGGATGAGGTGAATTGCACTTGGAAACTAAGAAGAGAAGTACTCAGTTTGTAGGGAATTAGAGTGACAACCTCATGTATGCACATATGCATTTTCGGAGATAAATGTCATCTCTTCTGCCTGTGCCTGGAAGACCTTCTGGAAAAAAACATCTTCCAGCAAGCTTGGCTTAGGTCTTATATATAGCATGTGCAGAAACTTTAGTAACCAAAAGGTCAGAAATGACCACAAATAGATCCTTAAGTGGCCTATCAGCTCTTTCTGCCACTCATACAAATGAACTGTCCGGAGAGGTTGTTTTTGCCCAGACAAGTTATGGACTCCCCATCCCTGAGGGATGACTTATCCCATCATAAGCAAGTGGATGGGGCTGAGAAACCAGGCCTAGTGGAAGGTTCCCTGTTCATGGGAGGGGGGCTGGAAGTAAGGGATCTTAAAGGTCCCTTCCAACCCTAACCATTTGTATGATTTTATGAATTATTTCTGTGGCAGTTTATATCATTGATACTTTGTAGCAGTGATGCTCCCAAAGGGCTAGGTAGAAGCCCTAGAAATCTGAGAAATCCTATCCTGCTTAGGGTGTAGTATGACCACATGGCCTATGAGCAGCAGTGCTTTACTGTGCCAGCTGTGAAATAAACATTAGCTTAAAATAATTTAATAGTTATGGATCTGCAATAATTTGTTAATTTTTGACATTGTGACCATAGTCAATACATGTGTACTTTAAATGTAGCAGGATTTGGACTCATTTTACTGTTCATAGACCTTTGTGCTTACATCCCAGAACCTCCTAGCTTAGATTGTTAGGAGTTGTTTCTTACATTAACTACTTTGCTACTGTGTAGTTAAACTACAAGTGGCTTTAAGAAAAGTGAAAAAGTATTTTCTATAAACTCAGGAGGATGAGAAGACCAGTTATTGGCCCATTGTAAGCAAATTTTTACAATGTACTTGTGGCAAAGCAAGCTGGTAGGGGCAGATCTGACACACCCAAAGTAATCAAAGCACCCCTGGTTTCAGATGAAACTGTTCTCTTCCCACTTGTTAGTCACAGGTCACTGGCAAACTTGATTTTTGATGGACCGGAATTTTCTCCTTTGTCACAGTTCTGTTTTGTGCTGTGGGTTTAAAAATGCTTTTTAATCATGTTACTAGGTACACTTGTGAAATTTGAGAAAAATTCAAATTACCTAAGGGAACACTGTTGCATTTCACTCTTTCCCTTCACCCTGGCAGTGAAGATACTGGGCAGGTCTGTGAGACACCAAGAGGTAGGTAAATGTGCTTGTCTCTGGTGTTTCAGAGCTGAGATAAGGTAAATAAAATCTTTTAAATGTCAGTTTTGAGATGAAAATTAAGAATTAGTGCTATTTTTAGTTCTTGATTGCTTCCTTATTCTACAATAATAATTTAAAATGCTTCAGTTCCAGGGTATTGTATTGTATTACCCTTTACCTGTCCTTTCCAATACCATGGCATTTCTCTTTTCTCTTCTTTAAAAAATGAATTATTTGTCTGTTTTTCTTTAGATCAGCATAGGAGTGGCTCTGGTGCTGCGTTCCCATTAACATCGAGGGCCCAACCCCGACTACGGCCACTTGGAACAAAGCACCACCCAGAACTGATTCCAATGGCACCCTTGGACAGACCAGCAGGTCCATCCAATCTGTCAGCTCGAAGAGGAAACTCAGTCAGCTGTCGTCGCTTCACCAGAGCAGACAATCCAGCTCCAATGCCAAAGGCTCGGTTCGCTCTCAGAGAAGTAGACGAGCATGAGTCAGAAGAAGAGGCAGAAACAATGGCACCATTAGTTATATGAGGAGCAGAGAAGATCAGTGTTTGCATCTCTAGGGCTCCTGGTGCACTGCTTCAAAAGAAATAACAAAGCTTTTATATGAACCAAACCATGATTTTCCTCTGGGGACCAGTGTACTTGTTCTCGTATCACTTTCAAGAGTTGTATTAAGGTACTTAGTGGCTCAGAGAGGACTCAAATTCTTATGTGTTTATATCAAGCTTTCTTTCCAACAAAACACTGCAGGAAAGAGGAGAACATGATATTTGTAGGGGTTTGGATGTGGATTTAAGCAGCAGTAGTAGGGTGCATGCAATGCTATGGGTAGAAGCTGACACTGTCTTTGTTTCATACTATGGTTTGCATCCAGAGGACAGAAATATATAAAGGCATCCCTGATGTATGAATGCACAGATTGATTACCTCAACTTGCATAGAGCTTTTGATTTCAGAGTAGCTGCCTTCTGGGAAAGAGTTGAAAACAGAAAGGTATTTTTTAGGGCATGTAAATATCACTGAAGATGCCTAAGCAAGACCTTAAGTCAAAAGGATTTTCAGTGGACATTTTCAGCACTTGGGAACCTCTTGGTAACTCAGGTTTTGGCTCTGCAAAAGTGAGTAAAGTCATCTACTGTGATGACCCATGACTCCAGCTACTTAAATCAATTTCAATATGTAGGCTCCTATCACTCACCTACAGATGTTTTGGATGAATAAAGGAGGTATCCTTGTATGCACAAAGGAGGAGGAGGAGGAGTTTTCAGGCAGGAGTGCTGTCAGGATTTTATTTGTAAGCATGGAATGGCAAGAATATACACAATATTTTTGTGATTCAGTGAGAGGGAAGCTTCCTTGTAAAGTACCTGACTTCTCCATTCCCCCCTCCCACCTTGTGTGCCCAAGTGCATGCACCTTTTTTCACACTACAACTGGACCAGTAATGCAGATAGGAAGCAAGAAACTGGGATTAAAGGTAGAGGGAGCCTAAACATGTAGCCTGCTGCCTAGCAGGAAAGATAGGCCCTGTGTTTGTCTCCCAGCTTTTAGAAGTGTGTTTTCCTATATGTTGTAAAGAGAAGCTTTTCCTTAAAAAAAACCAGAAGTAACCAGAGGGATGTGGTCTACAGCACCTGACCTCCCAACCTTTTGATGGAGCTGCCTTCCAAGGGGCTGTGTGTGCCCATGCTCCACTCTCAATGGTGGGTCTCCCTAGCAGCAGGAGAAGAAAGAAGTACAGTCTTTAGCAATTTTAGGTAAGTCACAGACACCTAGTTTCTTTGAAGAAGTTCCTTTCTGCAGAATGGAAGCAGCATTGCCACTGTTTTCTGTGTCTTGGCACTATAGTTGAAATTATTTTATCCAAAGGGATGAACTGAGTCCAAAAGTCCATAAACCCACCCTTACAGCTGCACTAAAGTCAAATCTATGGTTAAGAAATGCACCAAGTTCAGTCATGTTTTTGTCAAGTTTCCTTCTGTCTCCTCCACTCAGACCTTGCTTAACTGGCCAACTCAAGGTCTGTAAATGCTACTCTAAGAGTCAGAAATTCAAGAGTTAGAGACAACAGTGCTACCTGCATGTTTCTCTTTTTTATATTGCTGGTATTGCTTGTATGGCCTGGTCTATAAAATAACTTATTTCTGTAAGTTATGATTTCACATTTCTTACAAAGGGTTTCTGATTTAGGACAGGTAGAATCTAAACTAACAAACTTGAAAAGCACCACCAGAGGAAGAAAACCCTACAAGCCCCTTTCCCCATTTTCTCATGTTTGCAGTTTTATGCTTAGCAGGTTCTGATGAATCATCTGTACTGAAATTGTACAAAGCTTTATGAAACTTGAGATCTGTTTGTATTTCCTTATTGTCCCAGAGAAATGATATGACTTCCTTTTATGAAAACAGTGGTACATTATTAAAACAGGGTAGGATTTTTCTTCTGTACCGATACCAAATTAGCAATGAAACACAGCTCTGTACCTGAAAATCAATAAATAAACCCAGCTCCACCAAAGGAGGAAGTGCTCCGCAGTGTTTTTAAACAAAAGCCTTTAGCCAGATCTCAGTCCTACAGCAAGTTATATTGACATATCATAAATCTAAATTAAAACATGATATTAAGGGAAAGAGTTATACAAACTCAGGTCTTAAATTGCACTGTGAGGCACACGGTTTCCACATGATATTTAATTGAGGGTAAAATTAGTACCCATATGATGTGGTCTTAGGCCACAGAGGTACACAGAGTAGGGCAGGAGAGGTGTGAAACCTGCTTCTGCATCATAGAGCTGTGGGGGTTGGGATCTCCCAAACTGGCTGGTGGGTGATATGAACTGCTGGCAATCCCTGGGGACAGAGAGAATGTGGAAATCTGAAAGGAAGGTGAAGAAGGCATAGTGTCTCATCTTCCAAGGGAGATGTTTCTCTCACAAGAGACAGCTTTAATGGAGGGATTACTGTGAGCTGCAAATTCAGCATTTCATCTTTAAGAAGATTTAATCAATGAGTTGTCTGGGCGAACTGGACAGAGACAAAATCTCTTAGACAAGGAATAATGGGATGTCAGGAATGGTATGGGAAGGGACTAGACATACATCATGAAAGAGAGGAGTCTGTGCATTTTGGCCAATGTATGTTTGAGAGATATGCTCAAAATTGACTCCTAAATTCCTTAAATATTGTAGCAGTTGCAAAGCATTGTATAATTACCCATCAGAAGTAGGGAGAAAAACATTCAGTTTCTAATTATGGGTTTATATTAGGACTAGAGAAAAATAATAAAATACTAAGAGAATTAGTGCATAGATGGAGTCATATCTCCCTCCTTTGCTTCATTCTTAATCTTCTTGTCAATGAAATCAGTGACCCAAAACTTCAGAGAGTGTAAAGCTGTAGAAGTTAGAGCAGCTAGAAGTTAATAGAGCACTCTCAAATTTTGCAGTCTGGCTCCTAAACTTGTAAAGTCTATTTTTAGTTTTCTTTCCTAGCAATTAGTAAATAGTACTGGAAGAAAATTTCCTTCTGTGCCATTAGTTGCTGTTAATGGCTTTGCTGGCCATCAGCCAAGAAGAAATGCTGCAGATGCCTACATAAAATATGTTCCAAAATATAATGTTGCACTTTTTTTTTTTCATCATTATTTCTTACTTGTGGTCAAAAAAGTTCTCCTGAAAGAAGCACATTACTTATATTTTAAATAGCAATAACTACAGCAATATCTTGTTACAAGTAACTTAATCCATGTCTATAGGCTTTCAAGCTTTACCATAAAGAAAACTGAAATGGTTTAGGGCATGAATTTAAATCCAGTGTGTGGGCATTCCTAAACTCTTTAACCTGTGTCACATCCAGGAACCTTGTGCTGATAATTTACAAAGATAAGTTAATTCAAGACCTTTTTTTTTTTTTTTTTTTTTTTGGCTGGTACAGTGCTATTTACTCAGGAATTTAAATTCCACACTCATTTAAGGTGAACTGGCACAGGAAATTCATGCTCAGAAGGTAAAGATTATTCAAAATCTAGAAAGATTATTATTCAAAATCCAGAGAGGAAATAAGAGCTCAGAAAATTAAGACTATTTCCTTGGGCAGGAGGACAGAGGAGGAAAGGTGAGTTTCAGGGAGGAATAAAATGAATACCCTTTACCTTTCATAGCAGAGGAAATAGGAGATACACCATGTTGTGTTTTAAGCCCAGCTTGCAACTCAGGCCCATGCAGTCACTCATTCACTCCCATGCAGTGGGATGGGGGAGAGAACTGGAGGAAAACCTTGTGGCTTGACATAAAGACAGTTTAATAAGTAAAGCAAAAGGCACACACACAAGCAAAACAAAACAAGAAATTAATTCACCGCTTCCAATGGACAGGCAGGTTTCAGACATTTCCAGGAAAACCGGGCTCCCGTATGCATGACAGTGACTTGTGAAGGCAAACACCATCACTCTGACTGTCCTCCCCTTCCTTCCCATTTCCCCAACTTGTATTGCTGAGCGTGACACCACAGTGTGGGATCTCCCTTTGGTCAGCTGGTCAGCTGTCCTGTCTTGACATCCCCAGCCTGTTCATTGGTGGGGTGGGGAACAAGTCGGAACAGGCTTGTGTTCTGTGTACACAGAACTCTGTGTAAGCACAGCTCAGCAACAACAAAAACATCCTGTTATCTACACTCTTTCCAGCACAAATCCAAAATACAGGCCCATATGAACTACTGTGAAGAAAATTAACTCTATTCCAGCCTAAACCAGCTCATGCCTCAACAGAACTTGTTAATCAATGAGAAAAATAAGACAAGAACAGTCATAATGAGAATGTATTTTAGTAGTAAAAGCAACCATGGTCAAACAGAATATTGCAGAAAAAGGGAGGGATTCATTGTGGTCAGTAATATGTTGTGAGCAGCTGGCACTACTTTAATATTTATTGCATAGTGTAATTAGCTGTTAGATCTTGTTGCTCTCGCTGCAGCTATTGCTTTTCAATTAATATCCCTGGTGAGTAAGAATGTGTAGTAAAAGAATAATCTCTCCCTTAGAGGAGGCAACAAGAAGGATGCAGCAGCAAGGGGAGTGCCAGCAATCAGGACATGATATCAGCTTGTGCAGGGAGCAAACAAGTTGTGACCTCCAGAAATACAAGCTAACAGGGTGCACTGGGAGGAGGCATTGCTGTGGTCTCTCTTCAAGGGACAACGGTGCCCACCCCTGAGCAGTCAGGGCTGCTGCCATCTGTACAGCAGCCATGGGGAAAACTGCTGGTTACAGGATAATGCCAGCAAGCAGGATAGGGAAGGATGCTCTGAAAGACCCAAAAGAGTCTCTGAGTCACACTAGGGGAAGACACTGGCAAAGGATGCAGAACCAGGGCCTGGGGGAGGCAGCTCCCCTTGTAGCATGGCTCAAACTCCAGTGAATGGAGCAGGCATGTGTCTATTGAAGCCAGGGAGAAGAAGCTGCAGCAGACGGAAGAGAGCAAATGTCCCGGCGGGAGCTCTAGGTGGACTGGTTTGGTGCTGTGTGTGTGCCAAGGAAGTACACCTGCTTAAATGACAAAAGTTCAGACGTGTTCAGAGCAGCACAGGGAAGTTATATGAGATTCAGGAAAGTAGGTCAGAGTTTCAGGCTGGAGAGGCTTATAGTGATCATGTTTAATGTGAGAAGGATAAAATTCATATTTACGAGAGGGATAGTCAAAGAAAGAGGACCAGTGATATCTGTACAAGAAACCATCAAATTGCTGTGGGTGCAAAACACAACTTAAAAGTAACAGAAGATGAAAAAAATCATGAAATGTTCCTAATTTTATTGCTGGTCTGTCAGTTTTGAGAACTGACATTTTCAAGGTTTTTTTCTGCAGCCCAAAAACTTAGATACCAAAACCTCACATTTTATTGTCATATATGAGTGGAAACTACTATTTAAAAGCCTGTGGGTGACTGGAAAACAGCAACAAATGTTTTCAAGCTTCTTTTTTTCATAAATACTCTTTTAAAAAATTTTCTATTTATATATATGCATGAAACATGAACACTGAGAGTGGAAGTGCAGATTACCTTATCTTTATATCTTGTTTGCTTTTTAGGTAGGACAATTATATTTATTGTTTTGCCAAACTCACTATACTTAAGAACCTTAAAACTAGAGGTGTTTGGTTATATGAGTAATGTTCTGAACAGGTTAAAGTGACTGGAAGTCTATTGAGATAAGTTGCCTAGTTAATTTCTTTTTGAGAATCTTTCTCAGTGTTAATCACAAGTGAAACTCCTTTTTCTTTCCTTCTATGGTTTCACAGGTGTTAAACTTCAAAAGTTACTATTGATTCTTGTTTATTTCTAGTTCACCCATCCTTATGGAAAAATTCTACTACCTTTCAATCATAAGTGACATGGACTGAAGAAAACCATGTCAGGTTCTGATTTTCAGAGTTTTCTTTGGCAGGGCAGATTGCAGCCACACCAACAGCGAACAGCTAGTCAGGAGTAGACACCCAAACTGAACATCATCCCTTACTTATTTTTCTACCATCTTTGTGGGAGAAACATAGAAAAAAAAGAACTATCTCTCAAGAATAGCTGCAGTGAGCTGTGGGCACAGGTATTAGTCATCTGCAACATCCCTTTTACACGTGGAAACACAGGTCAGATTAGACATCTGCTCAATGCTTTCTCATCAGTAACCTGTTCTGCAAAATATAAAATTATCATAAAAGATGCTTGAAGTTAAAGTGCTGGCACCTGTGCCAGGCATTAATTTAGAGTCATTATTTGGTACTAGGCCTAGCACAGAAGGGACTGATAAGAGACCGAGTGCGCCGAGCTACACCCCAGGACAAGGACTTCCTCAATGTGCCATCTCTTCAGAACAGCAAGAGGTTTTATAGTTTAATATTATTCTTTTTT
>WAAE01008381.1:0-42323 GCA_013400495.1 Nicator chloris
AAGTTGAGTTTGTGTTGTCAATGTGGCATCAGCGACAGTTTTCTTGACTTCTCTAAAGAAACCTGTGGGTAAATTTTAGAGACTAAAGATTTCAGGCTGTTTCCTTCCAGAGCACAGGGAACACTTGTGAAGAGTGACTTGAGATTTCTGAGTATGCGCTACGCCTACAGTGTGGGAACAGGATAGATTAATTTAAAAAGGCAATGCAACTTACCTAAAATGTGTATTATGAACAGCTCCAGTTGTGCACAAAATACCACAGAGCTAATATATGTCACAGAAAGTTATGTTAGAAATTACTGAAGAGACACCCAAGTATAACTGCATCAGTAGTTTTTTATTTTTTTAAGGACATTTTTATTTTAAAAGTGACCTAAAGGAGTCTGTTCGCAAGAGCAGAGTAACATAAGAACAATAGCATGTTTTAATTTTGCTTTAATAAATATATTAAGTGTTAAACAAAGATAGATTTTTGGTTACTTTTCAATTTGTTAAAAAGTGAAAAATAGATCTTTAACCTGCATATCTTTTCCTGGAAACTCATTGTTCATCACCTGTAAGACATTTAGAAGACTGATCAGTTATTTAAACTAAAGGAGGTCACATTGTCTTTGTTCCATCCATATTTTTGAACCCCATTTTACTTACATAGAGCAGGATTTGGAAATTAGTGTCCTGATAACAAGGTTATATATTAGATTTAAAAAAACTAGACCATCAGTTTTTACCGTAGCATGTGAGCTGTCAGACACAAATGAAGGAAAATGTCATTCACAGTGTTTGCATTAAATTTTCTGCATACTGATGTATAATTGCCATTCCAATTTAAAACTTTTTTACCTACAGAAATCCTGTCAAAACCATTTCCTATTTTGCACACTATCTGTTTATTACCCATTTCTCTCATGACTTAAACTTCTACTTACTTACGTTTTTTGTTCTGGCTATTGAAAGGATTCTGTTATTAAAGATTCATGTTGTCTTCCTATAAAACATGGAAAACTAGAGAACAAACTTGCATTGCAGCTTTGAAAAACCACATAAACTACTTGTCTGTGATTTGGTGTTTTATCAGCTACTGAGCACTTTTAACTGCTGCCTTCTTCAAGTTTCAGTTTTTGTTAAAACTAGTTCTTAAGGAAAGAAAAGATAATTGCAGTCAAACTGCATGTCTTTCATTAATCTGTGGGTTAAGTGCTTTCCAAAGAACGTCCTCTGTCACTGGACAACAGCTTTTCCTGTTAAACAGAATTTTTTTCATTACCTTTTCTTTATAAGAAGCACCAAGCATTAAGAACTTGTGTGCAACTAAAAAGATCTGAAATCAACACACAGAGAAACTACTGAGATGCAATTATTAGCATGTTGGCTCTAGAGTGGTTTTTAAAAGCTGTGTAATGTGAGTGCCTTAAAAAAGATTTTGAAAATATAGGATAGTTGCAGTGCACACTGGTCTCTTCCCTGCAAATTCCAAGTGCTGTGAGATCAGTCCTGCAACCTTTAAATAAAGTTTTCAATATCTTACAGGATTAAGTCTATACATAATGTGAATAATGCCCAATAGCTTTTTGGTTTGAAGCACAATATTTTATTTTCATTAAGTCATGACTACCATGGGCATAGTGTCCTAATAGTGGAAAGTTAGTTCTCTGATAGGATTCTCTTGCCTTCTTTGTTTTTCAAAAAAGTTATAAAGGAATGCTCAGATAGCATTAGGAAAGAAAAAAAGTTGCAGATTTTGTCTATAGGATGTTGTGGTCCAAGCGTTGCATAATATTCTTTCCCAATGCTATTGCTTCACTGAAATGTGAAATCAAAGGTGTTGTCTTTAGCGTCCAGCTCTTAAAACTTTTGAGTGTCATCGCCTGTCAAAATGTTTAAGGCCATGCAGTATAGGTACATATGCAATATTTTTCCAAGCGAGAGTGGCAGCATTCTCAACAAGAATAAGAAGTTACAAAAGACTAAGAAAGTTTAAAAAACAAAACAAAACCAACCAAAAATCACCTGTTGCACCAGATTTTACACTGGTGCCACTCCACCTGTGCCTGTAAGGTTTCTTGCTCTGGCTTATGGCAATGGTAGCTTATCTCAGTGTGTTGCCAGGAGTTTCAGCTCTTATAGTTGGAGATAGAAATTTGGGAATTCCTATAAAAACTCTATTTTAGTTTTTTTATAAGATAACCTTTAGATTTACTTCCAACCTCCTGGGAATTTTGATTTGGACTTTATGCAAAATCTCTGAAATGTTAATTTCTTAGGCAAGGTATTTCTGTTCCCTTGAAGTACTCCTTTATCATCTGCAGCTGGAAAAATCTCTAAGGGAAAGATAGAGCAATGTGTGGCATTTAATTTAGAAAAGTAGCTCACAGCTAGGAGCATCAGTAGCTTTAAATCACTAATTGGTGCTCACCCATTTTGTCTTTCTCTGTTAGGTTTTCTCCTTTTGTGTTTAAAAGTTGTAAGGACTTTATATTTTTATCTCTACAGAAACGGTACCTTACAGCTTACAGCCATTTCACCCCACACACAGGTTTATGACCAAGAGCAGAAGTGGGCCCTCAGCTTGCCTTCAAGTTGTGAGCAAAAGTTACAATAGCACACTGCTTCTGCTGCATCACAGTTTCTTTGTCTTCCTAAATATCCCCAGCTTCCTCATATGAACTGCAGTGGGGCTATAAGGAGCATAACAAACAACCAACAACAAAGAGAAATGCAAGGAAAAGGAAACAAACAAAAAGCAGACCACTCCTTGAAGCTGAAATCTTCAACCATTTGCAAAAGGATGTTAACTCTTTAAATCCTACTGTAATCTGCATTCTCTCCTTTTTCCTTTAAGTGAGCAAGTCAAAGGTGCCAAAGGCTTTCACACTCTAAAGCTAGGGTTTTACTTGAAAAAAAATTCTAAATGAAATACTTTCTCCTTATACAGAGAAAACATAAATCCGTTGACAGGCACAGATTAAGAGATCATCTTTATCACTGTTTCCTCCAGTGTTACTTGTATTCTAGCAACTTCCAGCTGCTCAACCACCCCAGTTTCTTGGAAAATACCTCAGTGTATCACCCCTAGTGAATTGTGAAGTCCTTTTTTCCCCTGATAGGGGAGGCAGTTTGAGGTAGATACAAATCACAACCAATATTTCTTAGAATAGCTTTTATTCTATAAACTTTTGCTGATTCTGTTAAGTATTGCAATTGTTTAGGTTTTTACTGAAGGCAGATAATTATTCTCACAAGCTGTTCACCTTACTGGGTCTCACATCTGAATTGCAGTCTGACAATTACCTGGTTAGAGCAACAGTTGGGAAGACAACTCTAACTATATACTCAGAAAATAGAAGGCATTGCTAACAGGTCAATGGTAGGTGTTCAGAAAGTCAGTAAGAGGATCCTTTATTTCATCAGAGGCATATGTGACCCCATAGTCTTCATCTGCATGGAGCAGTCATCTTGGATACAGGCCGACTTCCAGACTCACGTGGACACAAATGTGAGTTCATTCACCAGCACCAGTAGTCTCCAGAGCTTGCCAGTCCTTGGGAAGCTTTCATGCACTACCTTCTCAGCACATACTTTTCATTCCTTTGACTTTCTTCTTTCTTTTTCTTAAAACTATTTTTCCATCCAAACTTACAGTTGCCTATAGAAGCAATTAGTGAGACGTCAGTGGATGAGACATTAAGGAAAAATGCTTTTTCCATTGGTTCTCTTAGGTGTCATATGTCCATGTGTTATGTGCCCCCTCTTACGTTTCACCAGCTCCTCAGATCTGTGCAAATCAGCTTGTTTCCATAAGGTTGTTCTTCTCTTTTTTCAGAAAACTCCATGTTAGCCAGAGTGCAACACCAAGAAAAAAAACAAGTCTTTTCTGCTTCTCAGCCACATCCTTTTAACTAAATTTGTATATTTTGATATCTCAGTAAACTGAGTGCTTTCAGTCATTTATCCTCCTTCTGGTACAAAAACAATGTTTATTCAGTGAGAGTCTTTCTAGATCAGGAGTCATAAACCTCTTATTTTCTTGTCTTATCCCTGCATATTTTGGTTTTTATGCCTCTTGCCTGTCTGCCAGGGATGTAGTGCTACAAAAGACCTTGGGAAAGACAATAGTCCAATAGGACTATTGTCTTTCCCAAGGTCTTTTGTAGCACCACATCCCTGGCAGACAGGAGCATCTTCTGTTTAATAGTTTTTGCAGGTTCCATTAGTTACCTATTTGTCTGACTTACTGGCTGAAGTGGAATCAAGCTCAAAAATATGAGACCATTGAGCCAAAAGAGTTAACTGGCCCCACTGGGATATTTTGTAAAAAATTCTTCGCTTCCTGATATTCAAATGATCCTATCTGCATACCTAATCCAGGAGATGCCTTGTGATGGATAGCTCCATATATATCAGAAAGCTCATTTGTATTAACAGGCATTTCCCAGTAACTTTGGGTTACCAAAGTTTTTTTGGGTTTGGAACCTGGTGAGAAAGAGGAATTGCCTCTTTTCCTTCAGTTTATGCAGTTTCAAATGATCTGCAGCAGAGTAGTCCCTGGCTTTTTCAGTTTGTGCTATAAAATTTTGGAAATCCATTTGTTTCTGTTTCTCTTATATTTGTTTCTGTGCAGTATGGATTTTTCCTTACAAAGGTGGTTTGTTATATTTATGTCAGAGATTTACAATGTTTTCTCTGACATCCCTCTCTGAATTTTAGAATGGAGTTAAGTACATAGTCCATCTTGCTGCAGAGAAAACAGCCTTTAACCCAATTCCTTTTGGGTTAAGAATGAGTCTTTTTTTGACTGGATGGGTAACCACTCTGACCTTGCTTAGAGGAGTTAGGCCTAAGGTAAGCTTTTTGAAAGCTTTGTTATCAGTATATATATGTGGAGAGAGAAAGAAAGATTTGTGTGTGTGATATATTGCTCCAATTCATGGTTAAGCACTAAGTCTCTCTATGTTAGCCAGTTCCTTCTGGTTTTTTCCTACACAGTGACTAGGGATGTCTGTCTCTTAACCATTTTAAATTCCTGTGCTATTTAATGTTCAACTCTTCTATCCCCAAAAGATGCACAGTCACTTCCAAAGTCTCAAGATCAATTTGTAACTCATTTCCTAAATGTTTCTACGCATTGGTAGGACTTGCATTTTAAATGGAGTTGACATCACTTATGTTTTAAGAGGAGTATAGCTCAAGTAAAACTACTTTGCAATTATCACCAAATTAGTCAACAGTGTTCCTTTCACTTTGATATCAAACCTGCTGCCTTCTCAAACCATACTTGAATAAGCCTCCAGATCATTCCACGCCCTAAATGAGGATGATGTACCACATTTTTCTCTTTCTGCTGAGTTTCATGCAGCATGTAATGACAAAGCATTACTACCAAACCATTCTTTGGTTTAGAAAAAGCTATCTATGTTGGAAAAAGAAAAAGTGCAGCTCCTTGTCTCTGCAACAGTGACTTCCACCTTGTTTAAGTCCCCTCAAGTTTTAGAAAAAAAAATTCACTAGAGATGTGGCTTGTGGTTGGTGCTGCCTGTGACCTCTGACCTGCACCTGAATATAGGTCTGAAGATGGGGAACTGAGGCACTCTGTTGACTTCTCCAGTCAAGTTCCAGTTCTTCTCTGCATTTCCTGCCTGGGCAGTGTAGGAGTATATGAACAGGATTTTTTTCGTCTTGTTAGAGAAGTCATTTATGTTTCTCAGTAAGCAACCTGTTCATGTCCCCATGGCAGCTGGAAATTTTTTAGTTGCACTCTTGTAAAAAATAGTACTTGTGAGTTTGTGTCAGCAGACTTTTACAGCATTCCAATATTACAGCTAGAGCCCAATTTACTGCAGCTTATTGTCATGTAATTAGATACTGACATGTACACCGTGTCAGTTTCTGAAAAGGGACACAGGATGTTGCACAAAGTAGATGTTTTTCCTCCGTATTGGAGTTTGTTTTCAGGGTTCAAGATCTGGACTACCATCAGAGTCAAGAATTAGCAATCAGGAATTGCTGGGTCACAGGAGCATCGCATTTATCTCCTGACCGCTTCTTATCCAGTGTCTCCCTGAGGCAACAGTAACAAAAAAAGACCTTGGTGAAGATTGCTCTGGTAGCATTTTGCTCAGTAAATATTCCCCAGGAGAGAAAAATCCTAAATTGAACAAATGAAAAAAAACTTAATGTCCTTTTTGTCTCTCAGAGACAACTTTTGGACTATAAACTTTGAGCTGTAAATAATGGAAACAGTCTGTCTTGTTGATTCTGTAGCTTACTTGTCTGTGATTTCTTGAAAAAGGCCATAAATACCAAACAATTTGTGCAAGTTTGTGTGCTTATTAAAAGAAACCAAACCAAAGTCTCTGATCTTTTTTATATTCTTGTTTTAATGAATTTGGTATTAAATAAAAAAAAAAATTACATTTCTTCATACACTTGGAATATTGGAACAAAAGGTTTTATTTTAAATTTGAAATTTTAAGTTGGCATCAAAATTATCGTATCTTCCTACCTTAGACCTGTATTAATTACTGATGAAAAATTAAAGTTCATAGCTTGTTTACATGCCAAGTCAGGTTAAAACAACCAGGAAAATGGGACACTCATTTGAGTACTTTAAATGTTTGTGATTTAAATAAAATTTGAAAAATTGTTGGAATATTCTCCTTTGACTCTTAAGGAAGTGTCTAAGATCTCCTCTAACACTTTCAAAGTCCCAGAAGTGCATTTCTTGTACTGCTGAAGCCAGTGGCAGTTTTGCCAATGACCAGTGCAAGGAAAAAATCACACTTATTGTTTAGCGGAGTGAGCAAATGAAATTCAAGTGGCATCTCCATATAGTTCTGTATTAATATTTAGACTAGAGCTCCAGTCTAAAGAATGAGGTGTTAGAGTGCTTGTAGGGATTCAACAAGATATAGCAATGCAAGTGTTTCCTACTAGCACAGTTCATGGAGTGATATGATGCTTACATGTAATTAGTGATGACATTTTCAAAACAGAATAGCCAAGAGGGCAATTTAGCTCTGTGTTAAATATTTCATACTCTGAAGCTGATAGTTTAGAAAATTGCATTGTCCTCACAGAAGAATCATATCAGACCTCAAACAGATGCTGCTTTATTACTGATGTAACACAATGGTGATATTAAAAGTCTTTATTGCCTTCCTTGCATGTGATGTTAAAACAGACTTACATGTTTTGTAGTTCTGACAGGACATTTGTAAGACTTACACTGCTGCGTTTAAAAAGATGGAACTCATTCCTTTCTTTCTACAAAATTAGGTATTTGTTTTGCCCCTGCTTCCAAAGGGCAAAACATTGAGGTAGTGCTTCAGCTTTATTCTTTCTGAGTTGAACGTAATGGAAGACCATGAAACTTTAAAGAAGGCAAGGCAAAGAATTGGCAAGAGAGCAATGGAGGAAGGGTAAAGATAGCCCTTAGCAAAGAAAAAGTTAACATGCTTTCTGTTTTGTCAGCTTGTAAATGTTTAGTAATTTTTTACCTGAAAGCCGTTTAAATTTTCTGTTTGTGGAATATTGCAAGGTTTTCTAAATATCCCAGCAAAATAAACAAAGCTATGTACACATGCATTATGCATTAGAAACAAGCTGCCAAGTGACTCAGCTGCAATCTCCCCTCTGTCTGCAGTGGTGCCAGTTTGACACCCAGAAGTCTGAGTTTCACATCCAGACCCGTGCCAAGCTCTTCTTGATTTCAGCTCACATGTATTTCGTTGGTTAGAGAACCAGTTGGTGCTTGTTGGCAGTGTCCTCTTGCTGCCACTGGCTGCAGGGGCATTCCCATGCCTCACCTCTTCCAAGAGGTTTGGCTGTGAGACCATGCACCCAACTGGGAGATCCCCTTCTCCTGCACATGGCATTTGCAATCCTGAATGGCATTGTCAGAGTGAGTCCTGGCACTAATGTCACTGCCTGTGGGATAGGAAATAAGTTTTCTTAAAAAAAAGATAAACACGGGAAGAAATAAAGCAGCACATTCGTGTGTGAGAGATGGGAAGATAAAAAAAGAGAGACGCAGAAATTAAATTAGCTCAATTGCTTACAGCAATTCAGGGGAATGAATATGTTTTCACATGGATTTTTTTCCCATCTATACTTTTTCAGAGTGGTGACTTATATTCCAAAGTATTTTATTTATCTACATGCAACTTCATAAAGTCCAGGTTTGATCTTGCTGAGTTTAGTTTTATGATTATTGTTCTTCCTTTTTTACATATAGATAAACACAGAAGGAACTGCTTTCAATTATTTGTAGCAATTATGTTAAATCCCAGTTTTCCATGCATAATGTTATCTGTACTCTTGAGGATCATGATAAATACTTTTAATATACTTTAATGGGCCACTCTTACAAGGAATTTTGCATTGCCACAATAGAGGCAGCATTACAGTAAATTAAATTACAGTGCACACAATTAAATAGAATAATGAAAAAAAAAATCAGACTTGGAGCAACAACTCTTTGGAGTCCCCTGAAATTCAATTCCACAAGAAACATAATAGAAGAATATGGTGAGTGGAATTTAGATAGCTAAGTTAGATATTATTTACTTTGTATTATCTCCATCAGGGATTAATGTTCTCTTATTCAGAGGCATTGATTAGTCTCTGGATCATTTTTCAGATTGATTACTGTTGTAATGTAGCATTCCTTTTTCATTTATCTACCCAACATCAATATAACTTTGGAGATATAACTTCATTGCAGTACAGTTGTTATGCAATCCACAATAATTTGTGGCTTCTCAATAATAGCGTTAAGGAAATCTTTAGAGATTTAATTTGACTTTATAGCCATTTATTACAAGAAAAACCAACCCATCCTCCTTTCGTCTTCTCTGAAAAAAAATTCTCTGACAGAGAAGTATTCTCTCACAAGCTTCTTTCCAAGTATGCTTGAGTGTGAGGTGTGTTTCTGTTTTTTCAAACATAGCTAAAGCATGCCATATGTGCAGCTCTGACAGTTTTGTTTTGAATATGCAGCAAAATCAGAAGGTATGATATTAGCATTGCAAGTGATATTTACTTTTTTCCTAATTTTTGTAGTTTCTATTATTTTTGATTGGAGGTGAACATGAATTCAATCCAATTTGGAGCTGGCACTTGGAGTCTGCAGGACTGTAAAGTTTTCCTTTAGTTCCCACCACTGTGTGGCTTTGGCTTTAGTTCTCAGATTCTTACTTTTCCTACAGTAAAGGATAACAGCTCTTGTCCATCTTATTTAGAGGTGTCTACAGAGAATTAATTTGTTGACAATTATAAATCCTACAAATGTGGCATGTTAATGCACTAAATTCGGAGTTTTCTGAGTTCAGATGAATGAGCTGTTATCCCTGTAGAATGTCCCATACCTAAGGACATCTGTGGATATGCTCAAGGCTTTCAGGCTCTTTTGCTTATTTTTTTACTGATGTGATATTTTATCTATATGTGAACTGAGATATTGCATTGGTTTCAATCAGATCAAGTCCATCTGTAATACAAAATAGAATGCGTTTTTATTTTTGCAGAATTTGTGGAGGAGACGAGAGTGGTAGCAGTAAGTGATTAAAATCAACACAAAGCCTTACCTTAATCCCTGCCTCCTGTCACCTTCTTCCTTTCACAGTCTCTGAGCAAATTTCTTTGAAACCAAGTCTTTAGAAGTAACCCTAGCAGTTACTTGACCCTGATCTCATAAACTTTGTTTAGAAGACATAGGAATACAGCTGGGATTTTTTTAGTTTATGAATGTGCAAATGCTTTGCTGAATTTTGGCCTTACTGGCAAGTCTTCCCTTCCTGTGCTTAGAAAGCCTACTGTGAAAGTCAGTGGCTGCACTGTGGGTTTGTTCTTTGGTGCTCCAACAGCTGAATGCTTTAGGGGGTGTCTGTAAACTCTAAAGAATTCACTTAAGAGTCATTTTTATGACATGAGGAGGAAAAATAAATAAAAACTTCTCTGGTTTTCTGTCCAGCTGCAGGTCCTGCTTCATCTCCTCTTATGTTAAAAAAGTCTGTTACCAAATGCTTTTAATCTGTCATGAGAGAAAGAAAAATAATGTTTTCTTTGTATTATGTTGTTAATCTTTCTCCAGGGGTCAGTTTACAGAATGAAGGGATATAGGGAATGTCTACCAAGTGTTACTTCCTTAATTAAAAATATAATTAGCCATCTATATAACTCTCAACTCTAATGTTACACTGGTTATATTGAGTCTCTAGCTGTTAAGAGCCTTGATCCAAAGCTACATATGTAAGTCCAAAATTAATGTTTCACATTTCTTTAAATTGATGTAGCAAATGTGTACTCTTGAATAGTTTGGCAATAAATTATTAATTCTGTTTTACCATTTCAAGGTCAAGCCCTGGGTGTCAATTGTTGCAAACAGAATTAAGATTTTAATTTTTCTTTTGAAGATTTAGCTGCAATTGCTAAAACATGCTCTACAGAAATGAATCTCCTGCAGTCATCACCCAGTTACATATAGGAAGCTTTTAAGTAGAAGGCTCAATTATGATGCTGAAAAGTGTGTGGTAAAAAAAATGATGTGATATTAAACCTTGAATTTTTTTTTTTTGCCGTCTTCATGATCCAGACCCTGGATAATTTGTGATGAGAACCTAATTGCAGCTTTCCAGTAGCTGAAGGGAGCCTGCAACAAAGATGGAGAGAGACTATTCACTTTCATGAGCCCGTAGTGACAGGACAAGGGGTGATGGCTTCAAACTGAAAGAGGGCAGGTTTAGATTAGACATTAGGGAACAATTTTTTACAGTGAGGCTGGTGAGACATGAACAGGTTGCCCAGGGACATTGTGGATGCCCCATCCCTGGAAGAGTTCAAGGCCAGGTTGGGTGAGTGTCTGAGCAAGCTGGTCCAGTGGGAGGTGTCCCTGCCCATGGCAAGGGTCTGGGAACTAGATGATCTTTAAGGTTCCTTCCAAACCAAACCATTCTGTGAGTCCATGACTGTGATATGAGTCCTCATGCTTTACAATTCCTGTATTTGAAATGGCTGTCTTTGGTTTTGTCTGTTTTTTGCCACCTTCTCTCTTGTCTTTCGTACTACATCAGCAGAGCAACGTACTGAATCTGCAGATTTGCTTCCTCCTTTCATGATACAGACAGCTATCACTTCTTATTCTGGAGTTTGTAGGGGAAACATGACTATTATATATTCTGCAAAAGAAAAAATGTAGTGGCTGAACTTATGAAATGTGGAGTTTTTTAATGAGGTTCACATACAGTAAACTGCTATGTTTTTTTCTTTAGGGTTTACCATTTATTACTTTTCTGCTTAATGTACAAAATATACAATATGCATTATGATCTACAGATACATATTCAGCTAAAATAATTTTAATGTAAGCTCACTATTAAATGAAGATGGTACATTCATTTTGTTGAAGTATATCAATACTATGGATTGCTAGAATTGTTTATCAAAGGTTCCAAAAGTACTTCAAGTATAGAGAAAAAGATGTTACTCAGCGTTAGGACTCTATCAAATTTTAGCCTAATGCATGTACAGAAATACATTTCAAATGTATACTGGCAATCTGTTAATGAAGGGAATAGTCTACAATTAAAAATAGATTAAAGAATTTTACATCTGTAGCACAAAAACGCAACAAAGAAGCCTGCTATGTAAACTTAAATTACTTTTTTCACATGGGCTTTGGTGAGAAAGGGCTTATGATAGATCATAGACCATGTTGGTCTATGATGCCCATTTGTTGTATGAACTTCTGTTTCCAAACTGGGCTTCTCCATGTCATAACTATAAATTTTGCTCTTATATAGCAATAAGGGCAAATTTTCACATTTTGTTTTATACTATTTGTAGAATGTAGTTCAGCAGTGAAATCTAGGAGATGTCGTACTGCAATGAATTATTAATTCATCTAGTGTCATTTCCTGGCTCTGGAAATTCAGTGGTTTATAAAATTGAGAGGAGAAAGAAGAGCAAATTATATTCTTGGATAATGGAAAAAGCTAGTGTGATTGAGGAGAGAAACACAAAACTTATCACTGTATACTATGAAATACAGTATCAAATAACTCTTCATAATACACTGGCTAGCACAGAAGCATATGTTATGTGTCTCCATTCAGCATGCCTAATTAAATTTTGCTAAGATATTTGTGCAAAGATTTCTGGCTGCATTGTATGAAGAAATGTCATTAGAAAGAAAAAACCAAAAAAGCATGACTCTTTTGTGTCTTTGGAATATATTTTATGTGTGGGGAGAGTTTGGGAGGAGTATTGTAGGCAAATGTTAGAAGAGATTCCAGATACCAGAAAGGAAATCTAAGAATCTTTTTAGATAATAATTGCAAAAAAGCTGTAATAGGTACCAATCTAATGAATTTTCCTATCTTGAGTTTGATTTATTTCTTTAATTTTCTGTAAGTTAAAGGAAAAGCTTTATAGACTTAAAGGATGCATCATTGCATTGACTCAAATATTATGGGGCATGAAAAACTGGTATTTCTTCCATACACCATGATATATTTATGATAGTTTGTGGTTTTCATTCTGCAACTGAGGCAGAAGTTTCAGCCGCAGTGCTGTGAATTTTCACGAGAGCTAAGCAGAGAAATGCGTAAACATATCCTCGCAACATTGTCACAAGATTTGTAAATATCTGCACCTGTGAAAACAACAAGTGTTGATCTGATTAACCAATCATGGTGATGGGGTGGTGATTGAATTGACCAATTATGTCCAGCTGTCTGGAAACTTTTAAATAAGGTCCTGTTTGTGAATAAAGTCAGCTCTCTCGGTGAAAGGAACAGGTTGGAGTCTGAGTGTTTTTAGCGTGGCAAGAGCGACAATGGTTTGTTCCTTTATTTCTGTGATTTGTGATGTATGCTCTCATTTTAATTTATAGAAAAGTCATTCTTTATATGTTGAATTGGCCACAGTTGAGTGTCATTAAGAAGGTATGTGTGCCTCTCAACTAATATATCTGAGTGACTGGAAATGTTAGCAATTATTCTGTTGCCTTTTGGCATCTCAGGGGATAAAAATCAAAAATGCTGAGACTACGCATAAAGTGATAATTCTATATTGTTAATTCTTTTATACTTTTTTGAGATGTCTTTGGTGACTGAGTTGCTGTAGTCATTAGTTGGAACTTTGAGCTGCTTGTAGTTTTTTACATGTTTGGATTTTGTTGATCTTTTTTGTTGTTGTGGTGTTTTTTAAGGTAGAATTTTATTTCTGTCCTGTTTAATACTTTATACTCAGTTCAGAAGTGGTGTGCTATTTAATCTGGACAATGTCTAACCCTTTAGATAGATTGTTCTTTTTGTACCTGCAGAGTCCCTGCTGTGGGCCTGACATGGATATGCTAAATTCTGCAAACAACATGCATGTATCTGAACTTTCAGTAAGCTCAGACATAAAAGCAGGGAAAACGTCACCTTTTTCATGCACTGCTACTCTCATCAACACAGGTGAACTCACTGCTGCATTTTGCCATCCTTCAGGTGAGGTTGTTGGGCTCTGCTGGCTAGCCCAGGAGTGATCAGTGTTAAGGTCCATGCCTGAAGTCGAGGGGTGCAGATGCTACTTCAATGTGCGCAGCACCACATTTTCATAAGGCTGACCTCAAGCTGCTTGTTTAGGCCAGTAGTAATAATGTGTCACTGTGGAGTATAGTGAAATAGTTGGATGAAAACTTGGACATGGGCCAGCAATGTGCACTTGCAGCCCAGAAAACCAACCACATGTCAGGCTGCATCAAAAGCAGCATGGCCAGCAGGGCAATGGAGGGGATTCTGCCCCTGACTCCGCTCTCATCAGCCCCACCTGGGGTCCTGTGTCCAGCTCTGGCCTTCCCAGCATGCAAAACACGTGGACAGGTTAGAGGGGCTCCAGACCAGGTCAGAGAGCTGCATCACCTCTCCTAAGGAGACAGGCTGAGAGAGCAGGGGCTGCTCAGCCTGGAGAAGAGAAGGCTCTAAGGAGACGTGATTGTGTTTTCTTCTAAATATAAAGGGGGCTTACAAATCAGACACAGAAATCCTTTTTACCTGAGCCTGTAGTGACTGTACAAGGGACAGTGTATTTAAACTGAAAAAGGGTAGGTTTAGACTGGGGTTTAGGAAGACCTTTTTTATGGTAAGGATGGTAAGGCATTGGAACAGGTTGCCCAGAGAAATTCTGTGTGTCCCATCCCTGGAGGCGTTCAAGGCCAAACTGAATGGGGCTTTGGGCAACCTGCTCTACTAGAAGATGTCCCTGCCCAATAACAGACCACATGGAGCTAGAGGATCTTGAAGGTCCCTTCTGACCCAGACCATTCTACTGTTCTGTGATAAGAATGCAGATTGAATTTGGGAAAGCATAAAGATATCTGGATGTGCAACACCTAGCCTGAATGTTTATGTCTGTCTTAATGAATAATGAGATCATAAAACTTGACTTTGAATTTGAACCCATATTGAAATGAAGTCCTGATATAGTCAGGTAGCTTCTTCAGTGACTTTGGAAGGGGTTCAGTGGAAGAAAATCTCAAATGTCATTTACTACATTCTGCTTTTGCTGCTGAAATAGATACCAATGTGGGAAATCTCTGTTGTCTCAGATTTTATGTCTGAAAAAAATCACTAGCATAGTTTTCAGTTTTGCACTTGATTCTTACCTAGTTAGATTATTATTATCTCCAGATCTTCTTACTCTTTTTCCTGTACCATAGTTTTTAATGTATTCATATGCATATCAAGATCTCAATAGAGTTGAGTGGGATTAATTTTTGACAGGCTATAATGTCATCATTGCAGAGAACTTTTTTATTGAGCCTGAGAAAGACAAGAGTTTTGTAAAAAAAAAAGAAAAGTAACTTTCTTCTTATCTTAATCAGACATTACGATCAATGTTGCCAAGATGAGTAAGAATAACAGTTCCTAAGTACTAGATTACTGTTTATAGTTTTCTAAGTTTTTATTAAAAATTTTAAAAATAGGTTACTTGGCTCTCATTGATTATGATCATGTGCAAAAGAACATAAATCTCAAATTACAGTTACTACATAATTATATATAATTAGCTTATTATAGATTTTTAAACTTTTGACTGTCTTCTACAATTAAAGATGATATTGTACCTCCATTTTTAATTGCCTTATGGACCTTTATTTTTCTGTTGTTCCAAAATCCTTTGAATATAAATATAATTTCAGAAGTGGTTCCAATGTTCTTTTTAGGCATTTCATAAATGCATCTTTCTGGCAGACTGTTGGTTTAGGTGATCAGCCCTTAAATAGTAAATACTGCATTTCAATTTTGTTTTGACATGGATAGACGTGACTTGTCAGATAGCTTTTGTAAAAATGAGATCACCAAGTACTTTTGTGACATAATATAAAAAGAACATTGAAATATAAAGTGATATTTTCTTAGGGAATATGTAGTTTGCAATTCAGTATAAAATATTCTGCAGAGCAGCATATAACTTTCTTTTCAATTTTTATGTGAACTCTGAGACTAAAAATGTTTCTGAAAATAGAAAATAATCATATTTTTAATAACATCATTTTTCCATCATAAACTTTCAGGGAAAAAAAAAAGTATCATGAGCAACATATTTAGCCACAATAAAAAGTAATAATTTAATTAATATGGACATGGTGGTATTTCTGTCATGGTACATCAGAAAACACAGACTTCTAGAAAAATCTAATTAAACTAGTAAGTGTATGTGAATTTAACCCAAGAAAAAATACTGTCTACTAGAGATTGAATAATGTGTAATTTGGGAAAAAATAAACAACCTTCTACCTGCCAAGGTCATACAAGCCTTGGAAATGTTTTTGGTTTTTTTTATCAGGGTACTGCTCTGCTGTCACTTTTGCAGTCCATCTTCTGCACTGCCACTGACCAAACAAAGTTTTGGCCATCTTATCTGAATTCCTGCTGTGCATAAATACAGCTCCTGATTCAGATGCAGAAATGTAGTTGACTGTATGGAAACAAAGTGCACAAACCCTTGTTGGAATGGGTGGAGGTTTAATGAACGCCGTCATTAGGGTGCAATTATCTTTCCATGTGGCAAAATACAGACATCTGTCTAAGGCAAGCTGGATTATTCTCTGGTCAGTGTTGATTTGCTTAAACATGAGTGTCTAGTGCCATTTGAAGTGCCTGAGGGTATCTCATGCGCCCTGTACTGTGAACTTTGATCTTCATGTCCCACACGTTTGCCTCTCACTTTTTATGTTTGTTAAACTTCTCATACCCACTGGGGTGTCCTGGCATGTTCTGTGTTCTAAGCTTGTACTGTTTGGGTAATTGCCTGTCTTGTCTATAATATGGTTTTTCACATATGGCTAGGATTGTGGACCAAATATTCTATCAAAATTGAGGGAGTTATTGTACTTCTGTGACTGCTGCTAATTTCTTAAATTCTTTTTAATTTCTTCTGGCTAGGTTTTGTTTGTCTCCCGGTTACCCTTACCTGGACGTCCCTTTGTTTCATATAATGTTCAGAAATTTCTAAATCCTTCTTGTACCTCTGATATATACCCTGAATGCCAGTTTCATAATGTCAGGATGTTTAAACAGAGTTGCTTTAATATCTGGTTTTGCGGTTTCTCAGTGTTTTCAGTCCCTGGTTTTGCTACTAGACTGAACTCAGTCGTCTAGACATTTTGCCAACTATTCAGCAGTATTCGTTTCAGGCCACCAGCATTGCTACTGTGTACACAGCAGTTGTCTTACTTGCTGCATCCTTTCTTGTTGTGCTTGAAAGCCCTTTTCTCTTCTCTAATCACTGGGCTTTGGCAGCCTGGGGCTCAGAGGAGGAGGCATGGTGCCAAGTTCTCGCAAGCTGTCGGTCTTGATTTCCAGAGCAAACCCTGTGAAAGGGTGCTGTGGATAACATGGCCAGTGTTAGGAAGCACAGCTCAGTGGTTTTTCACATGCACACACTGTTCACATTACCAAAACTCACTGGGGTTGGGAGCAGCTGTTGTGTCATTGCTCTGCCGCCTGTCCCCAGGGGGCTGTCTTCCAAAGCATGTGCAGGGAGACATGGCTTTGCATAGTTCACAGAGTTTGTATTTTCATTGAGGAAATTGCCTTTTAAAGCATAATATTCCACATGAGAAGCCACGTTTTCCTCCAGTAATGGTTTGCTTAAGAAAAGAGATACAGAGTGGCACTTCTTGATGAGGAAGAAAAAGGCCAACGCTTGCCTGCAGCCTCCTGACCAGTTGGCAGTGCCATAAAAATCGCACTGGGAAATTCTGGAAATCCTGGAAAGGTGAAGTGGCAGAAGATGGCTTAAAGTGATGTAATTCAGTAGATATGAGGCGCCATCCCACAAAACCACTATATACAAATAAACATCAAAGCCCTGTCAGAAGTGTCTTCTTACCTGGGCCTGTCCCACAGCGTAGCTCTTCCACATTTTGAGTTTCTGTTTCTCAATAGACAGAAGGCACTTACTGGTTCCTGGCCACACACTCATTCAAGAAACTTCAAAGCTATTACAGAATGCTTAATTCATTTATTTTTGCCTACACAGAATAATTATAAAGCACTAACAATATCCTCAGTGCCTGTAGTCAGGAAAATATTCAAGACACTTGCTTGGGAGCATGGCTGATAAACCATTCTTGTGCATTAAACATTTTTCTGCTTGCTTTAGTTTTGAACAATTCTCATCCTCAAGCATGCATCAGCTATTCTACTATCTCTGGAGTCTGAGTGGTAGGGATATATACATTTTTTAAGTAAGTTGTGGTATTCATCTGAGTAATCATCTTTACTGATTTTTGCCATTCCCTTTAACACAGAGGTGGTGAAAGAGATTTTTAATGCCTGTTTGTGTATACTGAGATGTACTTCTGTCTGAGGAAAACTTGCATGCCCTGAAATCCAGTATTTATACTGGAAGTGGTCTTACGTGGCACATCTGTGCAACCATGGTGTAAGGTGATAGGAAAGACTAAGGTCTGTTCTCCTTACCCTCTTTTCTAGCAGTTTGAAATGTGTTGTAATAAAGGGTTAATTTTGGAGAAATGTCCTCTCAAACAACAGACAGAAGAGCCTGTTCTTTGTTTTGCATCTTCTCACTGATTTTCTTCTAATGTAAATCTGCCACATCAACATCATCCCCTTCCATCCCACAAGTTATCCAACAGGCTCATTGACCTGCCCATTGCAGTGCTGTGCCTATTCTGTTATTTCCCGTGCATTTTCTGTAATGCTTCAAGTTACATATTCAAGTCAAATTTGAATGCATTAAGATAAAAAAAAGTTGTGGGATATGAGAAATAGGGGTTCATGAATCTAGGAATGAGTACTATAAAAATGCTTATGTAATTTTAAAAGAGGGGTTTGCCTTTTAAAAATAGCTAATTAGAACTTAAACAGGGAAGAACTAATGACCAAAGACCATGTTCACTTAATTTCCAGAAAGCTGACAGCACTCCAGCAGTGTCAAGGGGAACTTCAGAGTTTTGATGTCTTCATGAGAACACATGGTTTTAGGGAATCTGCATACAAGGCAGGGTGCTGGGGAAAGATAGGCTGGATATTTATTTACAAAGTGTTGTGGTTTAACCCCAGCTGGCAGCTCAGCACCACGCAGCCACTCACTCCCTGACTAGTGGGATGGAGGGACAGAACTGTAAGGGTAAAAATGAGAAAACCCATGGGTTGAGATGAAGACAGTTTAAAAGGTAAAGCAAAAACCCCATATTCAAGCAAAATAAACTAAGGAATTAATTTACCACTTCCCATGGGCACTTTGCAGGTGCTTAACCTTCCTCAGGAAAGCAGGGGTCCATCATGTGTAAGGATGACCTTTGAAAAAAGCTGCAGAGGGACTTGTTGGGCATGTAGTGATAGGACATGGAACAACAGCTTTAAACTGAAAGAGAGCAGGTTTAACTTGGATGTTTGGAAGAAATTCTTAACTGTGAAAGTGGTAAGACAATGGAATGGGTTGCCCAGAGGAGTCATGGACTCCTCATCCCTGGAAGTATTCAAGACTAAGTTGGATGGGACTTTGAGCAACCTGGTCTACTGGGAGGTGTCTCCCCCATGGCAGGGGGCTTGGAATTAGATGGTTTTTAAGGTCCCTTCTAACCCACACCATTTTATGAAGACAAATACCATAATTTCAAATTGTCCCTCCCTTTCTTCTTCCCCCAGCTTTAGATACTGAGTGTGATGCCGTAGGGTATGAAATGTCTCTTGGATCAATTAGGGTGAGCTGTCCCAGTTGGTTTGTGTCCCTCCCAACTCCCATGCACCTCCAGCCTCCTCGCTGCTGTGGTTGGGTGAGGAGCAGAAAAGGCTTTGGCTCACTACTCAGCAATTGCAAAAACATCTCGGTATTGCCAATTCTGTTTCTAGCATGGTCCTGAACATTGCCAAAATACCTTACACTGTGAGGAAAATTAACTCCATCCTGGCCCACACCAGTACTGGGGGAGCAGGCACAGGCTGAGTTAATAGGTCTTCTTTATTCATCCCTTTTCTAGGAACAGCCTCAGTATTTGAACAATCAAATTTTGCTAGAAAACTTTAGAATCACATCCAGAAATACCCTTGGTAGTCTACTTTTGCTGATTCCTTGTGCCTAAAATGCTCATCCGCTCAAGAAAGTCAAATAACATTCTGGTCAATAAACACTAGGGAAATTCAGCTCACTGGCTGATCCTATGTAAAATGCATTGACATCAAAAAATCTGCTGCTAGGTACTTTGGGAGGAAAAAGCAAAGGTCAATATTCAGTAAATTTAATGCTCATTGCAGATTACTTACGTAGCTCTACTTCATACCCATCCTTTCAAACCACAATCTGTGCCATTGCTGCCATGTTAATAAATTCATCTATGCAGCTTCATAAGCAATAAGGCCCTTTAAAAAAAAATAAAATTACTGCAGACAAGACTAGTAGTATTTTCAGTTTTTCAGAATGATCCTAGAAAACTGACAGGTGTTAAGCCCTTTGATGTCTAAAGGAGGTTTTTCCTTTGTCCATCCTGCTCTTGGTGAAGCAGGAACATTGTATTGGAAATTGCTGCATTCATTAATTGCTGCTTGCACAACTTGGTGTGTTGTTTCCTATTTCCTTGTGCTTCTAGTGACCAGATAACTTCTAGGCAATTTAAGAAATCACTTAAGAAAGGTTAGCCATTTAAGCAGCGGTTCTTTATTCTTTAGGTATTTAAATTGCTATGACCTGCTTAACAATTAACATATTGGACTTTCCTAAGTACTTAGAAGGCAATTGGGTTTTAGCTTTAAGAAAAAGAGGTGTAATAATTTCAAAACCTATCAAGTATGGATCCGTTCACTTCTCAAAAGGAGGAAAAACTTCCCAACAAAATGTAATGGCATTTATCCTCTGGAAAATAGCATAATGAATTTCGGTCTCACATGACAGGGCCCAGAGTCTGTAAGCCCACCCAGCACACTGTGACATGGAGATTTTTTCTGGTGTGTTTCTACATAGTCCTGTTTTGACATTGTGGCATTGCATCCGATTTGGATTAGATCCAGACCTACACCAGCCAAGTCTGCACTTCACCAAGTTGTCCCATTAGGTTTTAATAGTTCCCCTCACTGTCATCTTGGAGTTCCGTTGTCTAAGGAATTTATTTCCATAGTCCACCTGTTCTCTGGGATTTAAGGTAAAAAGCAAAAAGAGATGGAGAGATGGAGGAGTTGCTCTGGGGCCACTTCCTTTCACATCCATTTCATAGGGAGGATTTTGTGGCACTGTCGGACACAGAAGGTGGGCAAGATCCCCAAAGTAGCACAGTAGTAATTCCATGGCCCCCTCAAAATAGTTGAGGATGAGAGGGAGAATGGGGGATGAAGGGTAGAGGTGGTCTATGGACTGCCTTTTAAGTCCATGGATGATCACTGCTGTGGATAATGCTGTGGTCATACTGATGCATTTTTTCCTAACTGTGTCTTCCAGTTTTTCTCCCCAGAGGACTCTGTGGTTTAATGCAGAAGTAAAGCTAATGTTTGATGCTAAGTAAAGCTAACACAGGCTTGTTTGAGTGGGCAGTTGTCCATCCCCTGCCACTGCACAGTGCTCCTTCTGCCTCCTAAGAGCATGCAGTGTCTTTGTTGCCAGACCTGGAGTTGGCAGGCTCTGTGGGCTGTGCTGGTTCCTGTGCCTGGCCCTGAGCGATGCTCCCCTCCCTGTGGGCTCGGAAGGTAGAAGCCCAGGAAGAAGTAATAATTGAATACGTGACTAATTGTTACAAGATCAATAACTGACGTATTTAGGATTGCTCTATTTCATTAATTTTCAGTGCAGAGGTTTGGCTGCATTCAGCAGTTCTATAAAATGGCTTTACTCTTCAGATAAGCTGTCAATGATAACCTTTTCTCCTAATCACCTCTGGAAAAAAAGAGTCCCTTAGCCAGGCCATACCCAGTGCTACCTAGGTTCTGCACTGATATGGGGAAACTCACATGTATTCATTACCAAATGCAAGTATTCAGAAGGAGAGGCTTTTTAAAAGGCACGAGCATGCATCATCTTAATGCATGTAATATAAAGACTAAATGAGGGCTTTTGGAAAGCACTCAGTACTCTAGCCCCCCTTCAATGCATCGCTACATAGAAAATAACTCTGACATGAGAGATGTTACCCTTGTCACTCTATGTTTCTGTCACTTTCCTGGTCTGCTGTTGGCCACTCTTCTTGCTGACTTTCGCCTAGAAACAGTCCTCAGACCATCCCCAGCCAAATCTGAAAGCTCTCCTGAGATGGAGGTGGAGACAGTCTCATCTAAAGCAGTGCTCCAATCCATGTTGCTTTGTTTCAAGAAGAATGTGGTAGAATTATGTGTTACACAGCATTTTCTTAGGCAGTGTGTGTTTTTAAGGAGTACCTATGCTTTATTTCTCCACATACAAGCAGAAAATTTTTCCATTAGCTTTCAACAAAAGACAGACTGTGCAACAGCAGTTTTCTTTCCCTTAAGGATGGCAGCCTGTCATGTCTATTAATCTTCCACACATTATTGTCACTTGCATGCTTTGTTCCAATATCATGAATTTTTACACCAAATACAAAAAACTAGTAGTGTTTGAGAGAAAGTAATCCCCTTGACAGAAAGTTGTGGACACAAAGATGGAAGTGGACAGGGTTAAATTTGTGCCCTGTGGCCTGTTTTGTTTTTCTTATTTATTGTGGTTACTGAAGGATTTTTAAAACTCAGTAACAAAATTTCCAAGGAGTGTTTCCCTGTTTCTTTCTTTTCATTGGAGGTGATTTTATATATTTTATAAAGTCATCCTCTGATTTTAAAAGGCATATTTGTCCATTTGAAGTTGTAAACATTCATTAGAGTCCACATTACTGAGGCCATTCTTAGGGCAGCACCCAATGCATTTAATCCAAATGGGATCTCTGAGCTGTCATCACAATAGAAAAAGTTGACTCATGGGCGTTCCCATTCACATTACTATTTTTCTTTCATAGTTTTGTTGTGGGTTTGGGGTTTTTTTGGTTTGTTGGTTTTGGTTTTTTTTTTGCATTACTTTCAACTGAAAAGGGCCTTGATTGTTTTTGTTACTCAGATTATATTGTTGATGTGTACTGGAGGTTTGCAGTGATGCATAGCAATAAACTTTATTGTACGTTATAACACTATGTGCCATAGTATTGAGATTATATTATTTGTTCAAGGCATTTTGTGAGATACTGACTTAACACCATTTAAACAATGTTTATGTGGGTTATGAATGAAATTGTCCTTGCATTTATATTATTTGCTAATGTTGTTTTTCCTCAGTGGTTCTAAGTATTGCCTCTAAGCGAAAACTTAATTTTCAAAATTAAGAGGAAGTATTAAAGCTGCTTTTCCCACTAAGTCGTTTACTGTTACATGTAATTAATAGCTACGTTAAGTATTCTAGTGAAAAATGTTTTCCTGCTTTTTTCCTCCCAGTTTTCTACCTATTATTATTAAAAATGTGGTTTGGTTAGGATGAATTTTACTGAGGTTTCAGTTATAGTGCCCTACTGACTTTTTTCCATGGCTCAAATTGAATTCAATACCTTTATTCCAAGGTACAGCATAGATGTTTCTTAGAAGTGTCATTCTCTATAAAAATGTATTATTTTCTTGGATATTTTGCAATCTACTGGCTTAATAGCAAGTTACAGAATTATTGCCTCTGTGTTCCAAGTTGAAAGAAACCTTTGTTAAAAACAGTGAAATATAAATGGTCGGTTATACCTCCTGGCAGTACTGCAAAGTTGAAAACTTTGGATCCAAATTACTTCTTTCAAAGTTGTACAGTTTTAGTACCAGCTCCTGCAATTTTACAGACCCAGGTAGGGAGAACAGAGGAGTATTTTTAAGGAAACCTTAAAATGGCAAGTGAAGGGAAAATGTTTAGCTTTGATATTAATTGTTTAAAACTTTGTTTCTGTAATATAAAGATACAAAATTACCTATATACCCCTTATTTTCCTGCCACACGGTTTAGTATTATCCCTTTGGGATTGGAAAGCTGATGAGGACCACTGAGGAAAAACAACATTAGCAAATTTATCAGGTCATACATTCTCAGTCAGGAGACAGAAAGCTGTCCTAGCCCTGGACTGTGGCTCCAGTGGGAGGGTCCCGCTCCTTATCTGGGGGAGATTGTTCACCAGCGTGATGCTCAAGTGAAACAAACCTGGTTATATTATGGTTTTCTGTTTGTGGAGGGTAGCATCAAAGCAATTCTTTGTTGGGATGGAACGTAGGGAAGGAAATTAGGGAAGGAAACTGGCTCTCAGAAGTACTGTCTAACAGAGCTCCTCGGGGCTCTTCTATTACTGAAGCAGCTTATGGGGTGTTATTGTCAACACCTTAATGAAAGAATGAGACCACTGAAGGGCTAATAATGATTTATTACTCAGATAAACATCAGCCTCAGAGGCCGTGAGATTTTAGAGGAGTGAGAAGTCGACCATAGCTCAAAAGTAGTCACAAGTTTCTTTGTTACAGGGCAATATATAACATTCTGATCCAATGGAGAGTTGCCAGAATTTATTTTGGTTTTCTAACCTATCACCTTTGCTTAATTCTGCCACATGGCGTATACTTTTACCCAATAGCTTTCTATTTCACCTACACACATATGCTTCTATTATAACATTTAAACTCTTAGCTTACTCTATAAAATTACATTATTTTACTCTAAAACCCTTCACCATCTTACCTAATACAGTTTCTTACTTATTTAAAGCATATTCTTACTTGCAACTACAGAAACATAAGTTTATAATTTCTTTCTTTCATGTCTAAGCACCTTTATTTTTACACTAATCCAAGCTTCTCCCAAAGCTGCAAATCAAACCCTTCAGTACCTGTGGAAGTTTCTACCTTTCCATTTCCCCCAGGGTGTGCTGACAAAACCCATCACCCCTCTCTGCATGACTGGAGCAGCACCATGAGAGGAGTTCCTGTCACAGCTGAGCTTAGAGCGCACGTGCTCTCAGGTCTTTGTCCTATGCTCAAGGTCTGGAAAATGGTAGGAGAACAAACAACCAACCAGACAACAACCCTACAACCCAGCAATTTTTAGCGTGTTCCTTTCTGAAGTGAATGAAGTGCAATGGAATCAAGCAAGCAAGAAAAGAACACTTTTTTTTCCATATGAAATTCATTAGAACAGACAAGAACATGGGGGAAATAAACCACATCCATGTATAAATATAATGGATTCTTTTTTTCATGTAGTACAAAATTATACTGTTAATGAAAGATATTTCACTATCAGCTTAGGAAAGGCACTTTGTGTAAGCAGAGTTACTTGGGCAGCTTAATGTGATTAAATAAGCAAAATTGAAGTAGGAAAAAGAGTGTTCAGTTGAAATAGAATGTTTTAAAATTCCTGCCATATTTTTTCTAATATCTTCCTGGAAATCAAAATGAAACTTAGAGGCACTTGAGTCTTTTTGTTCCTGCCAATTTCACATGCTGGCAGCCAGTGCCTGTTTTCTTGGACTGTTGATTGAAAAAATGTTAAATAAAAGAAGTAGCAAAATTATAGGATTTAATTACTTATTTCTTAAAACTAAAATAGCCTCAATTTTAAAACCAAGTTTTAGCCTAGTAGTCTAGTTTTTTGAATTGGTCTGTACAAAGCTAAGCTAAGATGAAAGGCATACTATAACATGTATATTTATGTAATATGTAATGCCTCCGAGTCAACAAAGTAAAATTGTGCAAACCATATCCTACTATTAATTCTTTTTATTTTCTGAGTGTTTTATGTAAGTAAAAATACAATCAAATATAAAACATGTGATGTGACTCATACCCCATATAACATTGTGATATCCTAATAGAATACACTTGAAGATCTGGTTATTTTTCATTATTTTGTTTCATGTTGAAAATAGAAAAGTGTATTAAACATGTGTCTAATCATAAACAGCACTACTCCATTCTGCAAAAGAAGCAAACACTCTGCTTTTAGTTGGCTGGCATACTGTAAATCCATAGTCCTGCCTGTTTTGTTGGTCTAAACAGATGTGAAGGACAATGACTTCCCATACGTTTGGCGGTTACAGAAGTGGCCTCATAGTTGTTTAACTCATTTTTATGTCATAGATATATATATGGCATGCTGTATAAAATAGGAGTATTATTGTTCATCTTGATAATACAATACTTACTGTGATCTTCTAGTTGAAAGAATCATTCTTTAATGCCAGAAAGCTATCAGCTATGCCTAATGAGGAACATAGAAAGTCACAATGGACATTTGGAAAATTCAGTAGCAAAATAATTGGTGCAAAATCACAATTCAGCAAAGCACTGATGACCATGTGCATAATCTCTTGAAATGTCTATTATGCCCACTTTATGTTCAACACTTTGGCTTTACAGATTTATTGAGAGTCAGATGTGAGAATAGGCTGCACAGTTCATGCCAAATGGTTTGCTTTAAATCACAGCCCACCTGGGGTCACTGACAGGGGCGAACAGAGTGGAGCACCATGTGCCAGTGCAGGGTGGGATGTGCAGCTCAGGCACACACAGGCCACGAGCTGAGCACTGTCAGTCCCTGGCAGCGACGTGGGCTTTATTTTGGAACAGCCAGGAGGTTGTTCTGCACAGGCAACAGCAGGCACCTCATCTGGATTCATGGCAGAGCTGGCCCAGGAAAGCTCACAGGCAGGAAGGATTCAGTTAGAGGCGGAGGAAAAGGTGTCCAAGGAAACCTGGGCAGGCACTCAGTGGTCCTGTAGCAAACTGTGAAAATTAATTATATGGTTGTAGCTGTGTGTGCATTTTAAGTATACTTTGATGAAGTACTTAGAGATAATTTGATTCTGATACTAACAGTAAATTTAAAAATTACATGCTTCAGTTGTAAGGTTTACTAGAGTTTCTCATTGTCCATTTTTTACCCCATTGTGTATGCCTTAATGTTACTGCTGCACTACCATCCATTTTGCTCTTTACTTCAAATTGATGGGAAATTGCACAGTAAAAAGAAATTATATATACGTACATAAATAAAGGTATGTATTTCTCATTTTTCTAAAAAAGAGGAAGAAATAAAAGTACAAATATTTTGAAAAGTGCATAACAAGTCAGTGTGGTTGGCCTTTATTTTTCTCGTAACAAAAGCACTTCATATTTAAGCAGTTCACATATCAGTAAAAATAATTAACTAACTTACCAGCACTCCAGTAAAGCGTTACTTCTACAAAAAAGGATACAGCAGCTATCTCATACATTACCTGAAGCTCCAAATACTCTCTAACTGACTGTCCTGGTAGGCAACAGAGATAGTAAATGTCCAAAGAAATAAGAGAAGCTTCAGCATATATTTATTGCTGAAGTGCTAACCCAAAGAAGGATGATGTTAGGACTGAGCATAACAATTCTGTGTCAGAAGATCACATTTCCCTGCTCTAGAGGGGGACTTGCTCCTGCTCTGTCTGTAATCGTATTACATGGCCATTTTAATGACCTGGTTAAACTCTTACAATGAGTTCTGCTCCCCTTACTAGCATCCAAAGGCTTTCTCCAGACAAAAATAATCTCTGGTAGTTAGCAATTTAGTCCTTCAGTTTCATTTTTCTTCCTCTTTCATTTTTCTTTTTTCTTTTTTTTCAATTTTTTTTTAATGGAGAACAGATGACCCTTCTAAATCTACTAGGCAAAAAGCCCAAGCTATTTTAAATCCCTCTCCTGAAAAATACTCCCAGTACTTATGATCATCCTAGTAATTTGTCTTTGTACCTATTCCAGCTTGAATCCTAAGCTCATTCATGCTGCATTGGCTGCAGTAGCTGTTTTCAGTGAAACATTTTTGATCAATATGTCTCATTCTCCAACAAGCAAAATGCATTATAAATTCTGCAATGAAAACCTCACTTCATTTATTACTTGGCTTAGAAACATAAAGCCAGATTATACCAACATTTACACATACAGCATTTTCCAAGGATATAAGTAAATGACTTAGTGCTTCTGCCAGAAAAATTACAGAAGAGAATCTAAATAAAAATGTTTATTTTTCAGTGTAGTATAATTTGCATAGAGCATAGAAGTATATAGTTAGAAATTCAGAATTAAATATGAAATATTATATTTAATAATGCATAATGTTGGTGGGAATTCAGCATTTCTAAGCTATAAATTTATTAATGCAATATATCTAGTAAAATATTGTGTATCTTTTTTTACATTTATATTTTCTGAGGCCACGTGCACTTTTACTGTTGTGTAATTTTGTAAATATGCTTTCAGAGATGCAATGTCTATGAAAAGAGGGATTTGGCTGAGAAAAAAGTGTACTCATGTTATCTATGTAAGCCTAGCAAAGCATTGCATAAGTCCTTTTAGTCCTGAAATAGTGTATGCAGATGCTTTCAGGGGCTGGCCAGGAAAAAATTAATACATGAAGCACTGTGATCCTGAGCCCTGGGGCTGCTATGTTGGTGAATAATGCAGAGGATACAGCGCATTTTGCATCTGACCTTTGTGAGTTCTCTCTGTTGCCTTTGTATTTAGATCTTTTTTGTTTGCAAGTCTTTTTTGTCCTTTTTTTTTTTTTAATTTTTTTTTTTTTTTTTTTTTTTTTTTTTTTTTTTTTTTTCATTTAATTAAACCTTAGCACAAGTGGCATTTTCAAAATAAAAGCATTTCAAGCTGTGGTAGAACCTGAAATGCAACTCTTCTATTATTCACAATCTTAAATGTTTTTACTAATTCATATTCACTTCACAGCCACAGAGTAGCCATTGCAAATTGCCTGGATGGTTCTAATGGAGCCACTTTCCTTTCACTCCTTAATCTCACTCTCTCCTAAAATGGCAGTGACAGTGTAAGTCCATTTTCAGAGCATGTGCTTTTAAGGAACGTATCATGGTTGATTTTTTTGAAAAGTAGTCATCCAGTCACAGCAGGGGGGATTGAGTGCCTTTAATTCAGGAATTATATAATTGAGAAAGCAGGACAGGCCTCCAGAGGAAAATGAAGATAAGCAGTGTTCGTATTTTACTGTTCTCAGTGTAGGAATGATTGTGGTGCTGTAGCTAAAGCCAAGCAGAAGGTGACAGTGGGCACATTCAAGTGTCTGAATTTATGTGAGAGGTGGGGTTTCACAGCTCATACTTCTATCCAGTTGAGATTTAGAAGTTGCACTATCTTTGGAGGAATCAATACACCCCTGAATGAGAAGAGTAGTTTGGGAAGTATGGATGTGATTTGACTGGGACAGACAACTTTGAAGCTGGGCTTTGTAGAAGAGTCATGTACCCATGAATTGGAAGACAGACACACTTGAGGAGCTTTGCAAAATAAGGAGGAAAGGATTTTTCCACTTATTTTGAGTCATTCTGAAAGAAGAGATGCTCTAATCGTGCCATGACAGAGACAGAATATGAGACAGCAAGACTAATATGGCTGTGGGGTTTATTTTTTCTTCTTTTTTTCCTAAAAGCAGGATGCCAGCTCTGCTTAGTTAGTGGAAATGAACTGTGAATGGAAGACATCAGCTCTGTGCTGAGCCTGAGATAATGCACCCACTTTCCAGCAGACAGAATTAGTGTTTCTGCTGTGCTTGTTGCAGCTCTGCAGCACCTGGCTTTCAGCTGTATGTGAGTTCATCCCAAACTGAGGGCAGAGCACACCATCTGAACATGTTCTCCTCAGCCAAGTGAAAAGGTAACTGCTGGGAGGATGACTTCTGCCTTCTGGTCACTCTGAGAAGAAGTTTCTGTCTATTCCTAGTTATTTCAGGTGCCTTCAGAAACCAGCTGGTGCAACCCAGTTTGTTCTTTGAGGCCTTTGGCATTCAGTATAGCTCATTGTGTCCTTCCTTGCCTTTCATTTTCAAGTAATGGCAAAACTAATGACACATGAGCTTTAAACGTGATTTTTCAGATGAAAAGCACAAAGGCAAATGTACGGGTATAGCTGTCAAACATTCTTACAGATTTATGAAGATCTGTGTCATCATATTCAGTGGAATGTGCTAGACTACAAAGGGCAGGAAAGCATATTCAAATAGAAAATAATTCTTAGTCTTTTAGACTTTCTAAAATCATAATTTTGAAGTCAGGCTGTAACTATTTTTCAATATTCTGTTGCTGTTTCTTGTATTTGTCTTTTGATGTCGAGCCTTGCACCAACCAAGAGAACTCTCTTAGTGCTTCCAGAACTTCTTACTCATTCTCCATGGTTGGGTAATGCCCTTTCTGCATCTTGTAGAGGAAGAAATAAGTAGCATTTCTCCACTTTGTTAACAGAAAATGTGTGCCACACACCCTTTATCTGAACATACCAGGAAATAACAAACAGGCAGTTTTCTTGTTCAGAAACAGAAGCTTTCCTTTAAAAATCCTAACTCCAAATAGGATCTTTTTTTTGGTTTCCTCCTGTGAAGACTTTTACACGGACTCCTATGTCTCTTGCCTGTATTTTTCTTTTGTTGCGAGGCAAAAAGACCTCTAGGTGCACCCAAATGGATACTGGGTCCTACATTATCTTTTGGCTTGCAGATAAAAACACCACACTGGATTATTTCATTTTTCCATTCAGGAGTCTTGTCTGCCTGCTGGTTTTAACCTCTCGTTAGGCAATGTGGTAGTGATGTGTTTTATTCATGCAGCCCGAATAGGTGATGTCCAGCATGACCAGCAGATCTGACAGCCACTGGTGAAAGATACAGGCACTGGCAGATGTAACCTGGCTCCATCACAGACTGTGTTTTGTTGAACAACTCTCGCAGCTGTTCCACCAAGTTTGGTTGGCAGTACTGCTGGTGGCACATGTCTGTCAGTGCTTGGGTCTCCACCTCGCCCCCAAGGCTGCCTCAGAGGCTGTGCCAGGCTGCTCATGTGGACACCAAGCAGCCTGCAAAAAAACAGACAATGGTCAGGAAAACAGCACTGCACAATCTTCTGCCTGTGCCTGATCAATGTCTCATGATTTTTAGTTTGTCATAAACCAGAGCTTATCAGGCAACAGTGAAGTAGGTGCGGCTATCTCCTCAAGACCCAAAAAAACAGATGTGAGAAAATCTGGTGCTGTGCTCTAAAGCCACTATTATCTGTTATACAGAGCCCAGTTACATCCCTTTCCTAATCCATTAGGAGCAGAAAATCAGCAATGAAGATCTTAAAGGCCTTCAGTTTGCCTATGCAAATGCAAATAAACAAGGTACCAAAAAAAGATAAACCTTTTATTCTCTGCCTTCATTACTGCATTTTATGTACCCTTTCCTTCTAGACCTCTAACTTTTTCCCCTGAAAATGAAAGCTGAAATTCTGTGAGCAGGGAACAGAAGGATTCGGTTTCCAAGTTACCTGTTTCTTTGTGAACACACTTGGAAAACACATAAAAAGATTCCCCCAAGATTATGTTTGCAGATATGTTCTACCCATCTGGGTAGAAGAAAATGAATGGAAATAAGAGAAATAAAATACAAAGCAGCCTACTGAAAACCGGCAAGAAAAAAATCCCCATCTATTTAGATGAGCACTGTAATGAGTTATACTGGAGACACTGGAAGTGTCTGATGTGCTTAAGCCATTTGTCAATCATGCTGACCAAAAGTACTGCAAACTTGGAGGATGCAGATTTTCAAATGTGAAATCAGAATGGTTTGATTTTTCTGTGCAGAAGACCAAGTCTAAATTAAAACACCTGCATGCTGTGCTTAGATTCAAAAAGTGATAGAAACAGCGGGTGGCTCAAAAGATACAGCATGGGTTGATTACAAAACTAGTCAGCAGTTACAGCCCTCATGTGCTGGTAAAGGTGAAGATTTATTTAATCTTGGACTTTGTTTGTGCACTGACCCTTTGTGCTCTGGCCTGAAAGTGAAAGGTTCTCAAAACTGAACTTTTAAAGATTTTAAGTGTGTTTCTTCTTAGTGCGTTTCGAGGCGGGATCTTATAAAGCAAAGGAAAACCCTTCAGAGTTAAGATTCATGCATGGCACTTCCTAGCAATGCATCCACCTAAGTCCTGTGTTCACAAAATAAAAGTTAAAGCAGCCCATCACATCAACACATAGGCCAAAGGCTTCCTTTGGCTCTCAGGCAATCTCAGGGAGCCATACCTGTTCATTTGGTGTTAGACTGGATGGGTCTGGCAGGCAGCCTGTCCTCTTCTCCCTCCCACCCTGCTGGGACTGTTTATAACACAGCCTCATGTTCCTGTTTTGTTTTGTTGTTTTTTTCTTTCCCCTAGAAACATGTTGTGCAATAGCATGCAAAATACTGTGTAATCATAGCAATAATATTTGCTGGCTTTACATTAATTTCAGAAAATAGATATCATCACAGCTTCTTAGCCTCTTAAATATTTCCTTACTGTTATTATCAATACGGCTTCAATAAGAAGAAAGCACACTGGACCTCCTTAAAGTTACAAATATTTCAATCACATGTGCTGATCCAGGGACAAGGACTCTGAAGTCCACAGGTAAAGCCACTGCATTTCTGGATTCCTATCAATACTTGCCTAATTTGAAAAAACAGCTTTTTCTGCTTTCTGTGCAAAGGAAATTTGGCAGACCTCGGTTTGTTAACCTCTCCTTTCTACTCCTTGTCTAGAGACTCTACCATTCTGTGTGATAGAAGATGCTAGCAGCACTTGGTTAAATCTGTTCTCACTGTTGGAATAAAAGAGGAGCAATTCCTAATCAAAGAACTAAACAAAACCAACAGGTTTTGAACTTTAATTTTGCCAGCTGTCTGAAGTTCGTTTTAGATAGTCCAGGGTCATTGCTGCATTATGTGCAGATTACATTTATTTGCCATAATATTCTCCTGAAAGTGCCGTTTAATTTCTCTTCCTGCACAGCAGGATGCTACAGCTGCTGATCTGCATTTCCACAGAAGCATCAGATCTCCTGTCTCTGTGGCAAACGTGATGATTCATCTCATTTGTCACCCTCCCTTGTGTCTGAGGAGATGGTGGCAGAAAGACTGAAACTCACATGCGAGTGGATTATAGGGTTTGTGGGCAGTGGACTCTTGGGCACCCTGTGCCCCAGGGCGATATGCTCAGTGTCCCTCCTGCCTCTCTCACAGGGTGCTGGCAGCAGGACCAGGTGAGTGCAGTCTGCCAGAACAGCAGCAGCAAGGAATGGTTGACAAGAGGATTTCTTTGCCACTGAACATTTCTAGCATAAAAACACCCTTTGGCAGAATAGGATTCAGAGAGATAATGGGGAGAAAAAGAAAAAAGAAAAGCAGGCAAGCATCTTTCCTCCCTTGTTACCCACTTTATATATAAGTGTCTGGTGGATGGAGGTCTCTCTGTGAGTATGAAGGAGGGATGTGCCAAGGAAACACATGTGCAGTCTGGTGCTGGAGGAGGCATTGCAGCCCCTGGAACACAGGAGGAACAGCGGAAGACTGGAGGCAAGTGAGCCAAGGGGTGGTAATCCCCATCATGGCCAGAGGTCAAGGAGCACTGTTCACGGAAATCTGTCATGCTCTGCTTACCAGAGGGGCATCTCAAGTGCTTTCTCCAGGCTCCTCCATGCTTCTTAGGGGAGTGCAGTAATAAAACATGATGGCTACAGTGCCGTTGTTCAGACTGCAGAGGAGCAGAACCTGTCCTTTCATGACAGATTTACTGATTGTGAAAGGATATAATTGGTAAATGACAGCTGAGAGAGGGTTAATTAATCAGCTGCTGTGGTGCAGCAGCATTCCCACAGGTCCCTGGAGCCTGAGCACCATGTGCCTTTCTGCTGAGAAACTCCATCACTGTCAAACCCCTCAGTAGCTTACATAAAATTAAAATAGAACAAATGGAATTTCTCATAATTAGGTGTATCATCTCTCTTAAATCATACCAGGATCTGTTGGCCAGTGTTGCTTGTGCACTCACTCTTTCTGAGTGAAATGAGAATTACACTGTGCTGCAAAAAAAATAGGTATGAAGCTGGTAATAGTAACATCTCAGCCCACGCTTGCCTCATTGCTTGGATTTCCACCTCCTTCTTTGCTCTTCATGTCACCAGCAGTGCAACATGTAGGTCAATTGTAAAATACTGCAGTTTTCATTCAGCATGCCCAGTGAAAACAGGTAATGCTCAAATATGTGTTTGGAAGAGCAAATTCAATGTTTCAGATTCATGCTGGATATATTTTCTTTTCCTGAGCAGTTGAAATGATGTCTGTAATCCTTCAGTCAGTTTCTAAAACACTGCCAGCAGTCTTTAAATTTGTCTAACATGGTTCTATTACTTTTCATTTTTTTTTTCTTCATCCTGATAATTTTTATAAAATAATCAAACCAATGCTACATGTTTTTTTTTCCCCCATTTTCATAGTTACCAATTGTATTTTGATTTCTTCTTTATTAATATGATTTGGACAGATCCAAAAAGATACTTCAGTCCATAAACTGATTTATTCACCTGAACTCCCAAGTCATCTTGAACACTAGCCTCAGCTTCAGATGAGTCATTCTGTTTGTTTCCATTGAGAGCTCCATGTGATTAGTTTCGGCTTCAAAATCTAAATTCTGGATGCCTAAATCAAGTTATATGAACCCCACTTATGGGACACAAATAATTGTTCATTTGCCCTATAACTGTCTTTTTAAACTGGGTCCTTTGTCTCAGATCCAGCACGTCAGCAAAGACCTGGGGTTGAACACAGCGTTCGGAGGGAAATTATGATGTCTTTGAAGAACCTGAGTAATTTGGTCTTTGCACTCTTTGATTCAAAACCCCTAGCATTTAGATGGAAAACCTAGCACCATGAGCTAAGTCTGTTAGGAGGTGAAGCTTTGCTGAGTTTTTGTGGTGCACGTATTCTTTATTTAGGAAATGGTTTTTTATTTTTCCTTTTTCCAATTTAGGAGGAAGGGAAGAAAGAACAAGAAATGTATTTTTTTCAGCATTTAATATCAGTCATAGCATTTGAGGATGTTCATACAATGATAAAAATATCCTCATCTTTTGTCTCAAATCTGTGGAGAAAGTCTGCCATAAAAAGGGTTATTGTTCAATTTTATTTTACGTTCATTTGTACTGATATTGAAAATGAGCAACAAGGGAGACCACAGGTGCTAAAGCAGTAAAAAACTGGAAAATAAATAAAATGCTTCATTTTCAGCCAGAGGCAGGTTACAATGTTTCCTGGGAAAAAGCTTTTAATAGAAGGACATTTGTGGTAAACTCATGGTGACATTGGGCAGAATTGGCTATATTTGATTGATTTAATCTGCATATTTTTCAATTATCTGAGATATGGCTACCATGTAATGAAAATTTTGCAACAGTCAAAGCCTGTGCACAAGGTTATTTCTTCTTGCATAAATCTGAGCACATAAAGGGGGTTGGAGGAGTGTTTTAAATTGCCAGGGATGATCTGGATGATAAAAACTTAAGTGCAAAATGAATATTAATTTTTAGTGCAGTAAAATTAGCTGACTCTGAAGACTGCAGGTACTTAACCTTTTCTGGAGTACAATTACCTGTTTTAAACTGGATTTTAAAATTATTTTACTCTTTCCATTTCATGTATGTTTGGGGTTTTGGTGATAGTCCATTTTGGTTTGGATGCTGTGCAAGTGCTCATGGGAGATGGGGAGTTCTGGGTAGGGGATCTGGAGCAGTGCACTGGGAACTTTTAGAGGGAATGCCCTGGCTGCACTTAGTCACTGACATCTTGACATGGCCAGTTTAGTACCAGTGACATCTTCAGCCCGGGGTGAGCTCCTCTGAGGTGAGCGCATACCGGGTGTTTCCTGTGGGGCACTAGGAAGAACAGCGTTGTTATAAATACATATTATAAAGTTGGCTTTTCACAAATGTTAATCATGCTGTATTAATATATGAGTGTGGTAAATATAGGTTTAGGCTATAGCAAAATATTAAAATAGAAACTATGTATTATAGGATACCTTTTTGGAACTAGCTCGAGAAGTGAAATTGTTCACACTACCTTATCTGAATGCAGATGGCAGCGAGCAACATCGAAATCCCCAAAGAGGAATGTACTGCCTCTGACATCGGGAAACTGAGGCTCCTGGCACCAAGGGGATTAAGTTATGGGATAACAGGTTGAAGGGGGAGGGAAGTTGAAATTAAGCAGAAACATCCAAAAACTCAAAGGAATGTTTGAATCGTGCATAAGAATAATGAATAATCATCATACGTGTATTTTTAAGGTACAAGTCTCTTGTCAATGTTGGTGCCTCCTTAGAGACATGCCTGGCACCCCGGCCATGTAAAAAAACTTTTGCTTTATGTCTCCTACCTGTCTATTTTTTAAATTTTTTTATTAAACCTTTAAATTCTACCAAGAATGAACCGTGTTTTTCACAGCGTGAAATTCTGAACATTGGACTCCCTGGAAGAAAGCCCGTGCCATCCTTCAGGCTACTTTCCTTGTGATTCTAGGAGGACTCCTTTGCAAAGGAGTCAGTCTGCTTTCCAGTGAGGATATATCTGTTCTTAGGTAAACAGTGTGTTCTAAAAATTTGCAGTGAGGAACACTGAAGTTTCCATGGAGTCACAGACTAAGTTACCCCAGCCAAAAGCTACCATCATCACCCTTGCCAAGTTACCTCAAGATAAACAAACAGAACTCCTTTTGACTTCCTGTGCTTTTCCTTTACAAGTGATAGCTTTTTAAAGTACTCTCTCATGATACAAAGTTCAGGTCAGGTCCAGACTGCACTGCCAAGGAGCTGCTGTTACCTGAATTGTACATGGTCTGAGTACTCTGCACATTCTATGAAAATGAGTCTTCAGCAAATTTCTATTAGGATAGCTATAATCACTAGTCATTAAAAAATCATGTATTTTATTCAGATTCATTTACGGCTTATAATGGACTAATATCCTTACAGATTCCCATTATGAGAAGATTAGAAAATGTGTTCTTCGTCTGTGCAGAGCAAATCCCCATCGTAGCTGAGATGAGTGAGAATCTATTTGCAAGCTATTTTATTTGCAGTTAGTAAATCTGTCATACTTAAAATCATGATAGTTCCCCAGCACAGGAAGGACATGGACCTGTTGGATCAAGTCCAGAGGAGGGCCACTGAGTTGTTTAGAGGGATGAAGCACCTCTCTTTTTAAAAAGAGCTGAGAAAATTGGGATTGTTCATCCTGGAAGAGAAGTGTAGGGTTGATGTAATTGTGGCCTTCAATACCTGAAGGGAGCCTACAAGAAAGATGGAGAGGGACTTTTTACAAGAGCGTGGAGTGACAGGGTAAGGGGGAATGGATTCAAACTGATAGTAGGTTAAGATTAGATATTAGGAAAAAATTCTTTACTGCAAGGGTGGTGAGGCACTGGAACAGGTTGCCCCACGAAGTTGTGGATGCCCCATCCCTGAAAGTGTTCAAAGCCAATTTGAATGGTGTTCTGAGCAGCCTGGTCTAATGGAAAGTATCCCTGGCCATGTCCCAGTGCTTAGAACTAGATGATTTTTAAGGTCCCTTCCAACCCAAACCATTTGATGATTCATTCTATGATTTTATAATATATGTAATATTGTTATAACAAATTCATCTGTCAACTATTTCTGACACCTTTGTGAGAAACCATCCAAGAACTTGCAATCTCATTAATATTTATTTGTCTAAATGAATATAGTGTGAATAATAAGATTTTTTTAGATAGTAGAGGATCAAGTAATTTTGCCATTGAAAAGTGTGTTTGGGTTCTTTATCATTATGCAAAACCTAATTCTACAAGAAAAGAGAAAGTCCAACTTGCTAAATCATGTGTGACTGTCACATGGGAGAGAGAGAGTGCATCATTTGCAAGACATTAACATTCTGGCTCAGAAAAAGGATATGTTTGTGAAGAAGAGTGGCACAGTGGTTGATTTTTCAGTTATTTGGTTTATCTTTAATTCAAAATACTTTTTCAGAAAATATGTTTTTTTAAATCAGCTCAGGTATTGAAACATTTTCATCTGTGTAAATGCCATTAGAGATACAGTGTTTGCCAATTATTTATGAACTTCCTTTCCCTCTTCCACTCCCCAGAGTTCAGTTTGTCTCTGCCATTGTGGCTTCCCTCCACTGATGTGGTTTCCACATCACTGCATGAGAATCAAGGGGATACAAGGAAATAGTGGTCTCTTCTAAATTTGTGGTAGGATACTCAAATCCATTTACTGCTTTTGTTTGCAATGTTGTGGTTAATCAAGGGACAGCCTTAAGGAAATCATTATTGACAATCAGCCAGGAAAATGAACTTTATTATACAGTTTATCAGACAGGTCTTTAAGCTGCTGGAAGCCAAACCATCCCCATTACCCTGCCTGGGCCAATGTGGCAATCAGGGAGAAGTCATTTCCCTTATATCCACTGTTTAGGGAAGTACTTTTCCTGTACCACAGGTTCAATTGCGTTTCAGGGTGCAAAACATTAACATGGAATCCTACACAGTGGTGGAGACTTCTTAGAAAAAGCAGTGAGGAGTTAAATGGGATCATCAGTTTGAGCTTTTAAACCTTGCGCTTGCAGGAGCTTCCCAGTTGTATCTGAAAGGGTTTGTCAGAGACATAACAGCATCATCCTTTAAAAGGATAATGTGTGGAAGGAGTGGAGGAGGCTGCCACTGCAGGAGGTGAGGAGGTGGAGGCAGCCGGCAGTTCTCCGCATACATCTTGCAGCAGGCATGATTCCTGAATTTGCAGCTGAAAGTGGCTGTAAATCGCTCTCCTCTGCACTCTTTGAGCTCTGATTATAATGAGCAATCAGAGGGCTGAAGTGTTGCCTTGCTTTCTAGATGAAGCACCTGTAATACTATTTTGAGCTCATTTGAATGCTAATTAGTAATAGGGTCTTTAACATCAGAAGTGGGATCCATACTTGACACATAACTGCCTTAAGCATACACATCTATGTAGTAGATGATAAAAGATACATCAGAAAGCAACTGCAACTGTCATAAAACAAAAACATAGTAGATCTACATGTTGGTGTTTTTTCTCTATGTATTCAACGCATCATGCACCACGTTCATGGGTTCACGGTTCCAGATGAGACAAGAAAACTTTAAAATGTGCTCAGTCTGCAGCTCCTGAAAGTTACAGGTTGAAAAGTTTGGGTAAGGGCATAAGAACTAGTGAAAATTGAGAAGCTTTCCAAGAATTAATTGTTTAAAGACATTCTGAACTGCAGGAACATCAAGGTTGCCAAGACTTGGGTATTTAGCATCTCCTATGAAAAAATTTCCACATTTGTAATAATTCTTTTCTTCTTTATCTGTTTTGTTTTGAAATGTTTTTAAATTGGGGCACCAAAATGGTCTATTAGAGGTTTTCCAGTTTCATTTATCTTCCTTTCTTAAAAATTGCTTAATAAAAAATACCCTAGTAATTGATATTGAGCACTGAGAAAATTCTTTTTTTAGATCTGAATGTCATGCCTTCAAGATCTTTCTCCTGTAATAACATTGTCTAGAGTCTGTGCACACAGAAGGAGGTGGTCTTTATCACTGGAGAATTTTTATTACTGTTCACCTCATTTTCTGGATCACTTATGAATAGTTTAACAGAACACGTTCCCAAATGGTTCTTGTGGGATTCATCTAGCAACTTCTCTAAAATGAACACCTATTCCCTGACTTCCATATTGCGTAACTTGATGAGCTCTCCAACTGCTACCTCATTAAGGAAAAGGGCAGCAGTGCCACTTTTGTATTCAATAGGAGTGTATTGGGAAACATCTGTCTTAGTTAGTCTGTTGTTACTTTATGAATCCCAGAGAAGCTTAAGCCTGAAAGAATTATTGGATCTCCGTCACTGTCAAGTGGTGCTGCTGCCCAGACACTTCGGTCAGGAGTGTTAGTGTGGACAATTCTGGCATCTGTAGATTTCAGGGATGGGAAGGCACTGAACAGGAAATTAGATGGACACAATTTGGTGTTTAGGATCAAAATCATGCCTAAATCCTGGGTGTTCGGGTTCTTTTGCAGCTATAAGCTAAGTGAGTAGGTTACACAGATTGGGAAATGCTTGGAGGTCTCTTTATGTAGGTACCTACAATAGCAATTAGGCTTTGAAGTAATACCTACATGCATCAGTGGATCTGTTCTCTAGGCCTGTATAGAGGAAGCATAATTATCAAGTGAGTGGTTAAGCAAGTATTTACTTCCAGGTTTTTACTTGGAGCCTTCATCATGAAATTAGATTCAAATATAAATAAATTAATTGCCAAAGACAACCTTCAGGCTTCTTTATAGTCAAAGTTAAGTGTACGCATTAGACCTCTTCTGTGGATCATTTCAAAATGCAAGTCTTTTGTTCTTCTTATGCATAAAATAGCTCAGACATGGATTTTTCCCTCCAGAATTTTCTCCATGGTAGAAATCTTCTTTCTACTGTTTTCTTCAGGTGACCAAAACCATTCTTTAAAGCACTTGACTATAACTGGAATTTACTTTTATTTCAGTTCAATAGTGTGTAGCAAAATAATTAATTCAGAACCTGGAGAACTGCAAAACATTTCTTTTTGTACAAGTCCCTGTTCTTAAAAACAGAATATCCCTTGTGAATCTTGTGATACAAGTGATATATATTCTTTGGAGAAAAAAAAATGTGTTCTTTTGGGACTAATATAATAAAACCTAATGACAGAGAAGGAACAAAAAGGTGATACAGATAGTAATTTAAATTTTCCTGTTTGTACATTTTAAGTAACCAATACTGGTTTTTATTAAGCATAGCTTTTGTGAACACTATATACATAACAGATATAAAGATGAATGTTTCCTGATTAATAAGAATTGTTGATAAATAAATTTTTGTCAGTTTATGGAATTCTTAGCATAAATACAGTTAACCTTCTTCTCAAGATGACTGATAATTTGTCATCAGCTAGCTTATTGAATTGCCTAAAACATTAGTAGAGTTTTCTAGTGTCTATAACATTTGTATCACTTTGAGGTGGCTGTTCATGCTCTCTCTCTCTAAAAAAAAAAAAAAAGGATTAAAATTTATAAAACTGTTGGTTCCAAACATAATGAAATAGAGCTAGATTGATGTAAGAGAACCAGTAAAATTATTTCTGGAAAGTAAAAATGACAGCAGAGAAAAAGAAGGTATATTTTCCTCCAACCAGTGTAAATGAAGTTATATCTGCTTTCCTCACATGATGTTTCTTTTCTGCCAAAGGCTTGTTGCTTTATTTTTGACAGAGTAAGCTCTTAAAGCTCTTACAATGTCATCAGCCTTTATTATATCTCTCCACTCTTCATTTTTTCAAATCACTAAATAATTGTATTTATCCTTTTGAATGTGGTGATTTGGCATTGGCTGTCAGCAGCCTGGGTGTAGTTGAGCAAAACCCTATATCATAGTGAGGAGCCCTTCCGAAAGGGGTGGTGAAGTTTGGGAATACAGTCTGTGCTCATTAGTTTTGGTGCTTTTGTGCAGAGACTCATGCTCAGCAGTAGCTGTAGCCATCACAGTTTGTGCTGTGGCAGAGGCCAAGCAATTGTTTATACCCTGAGACAGGCACATGTATAATCTAGCATTGGTGGAACTAAAAAGTGCATTGAAAGCTACACGCGTGTAGCTAAAAAAAAACTCTGTATCCCAAGAGTGCTTTTCAGAACTGGTCATCAGAGGCAGTTAGTTCCTTGTGTTGTCTTTCTACGACACTAGGAGCCCTGTGTCCCAGTACATGTGGTGTTGCCTTCACCTGTTGCAGGTTGCAGGCTTCATGCTAAAACCGTAGCACAGGGCTGGGACCTGCCAGCCTTTCTCTGGACTGCTCAGGGTCTGTCCCCAGCTCCCTTTGAGCTTGCTAACTTATAGCAGCCCTTGTCTAATGGCTGAGTGATTTTTACCTTCACCGCTTTACTTTTTGCCTAAGTTTGTACTATAGCTGTAATTAATAGTAGCAATAATAAATCATTTTTCTGTGTGGAGGGTGCTGCTATGGCCCTAGAATAAAAGTGTTGCACAGGGGAGTACAGGGTTGGGATGGAAGTGGAGGCATAAAAAGCAAAGGCATGGGATGATAAGGAAGGCTCCAGGACTGTAAGCGGGGACTAGGCATCAAGGTCAGCTCCAGGTCATGAAAGGGACACAGCACTAGGATCTGTGTAAAATCCCTTCATAAGTAACAAAGAGAGCAAAGAAAAGATACACAGCAGGTGTAAAACTTACCATATCTAGTACATTTGGATGGGAAATGGAGTTGCTAAACAATGGACAAAGAACAATGTATATAGCATGTTTACCATTCTTAAAATAACCCCCTGTGCTTCCTGGAGAGAGGAGGAAGAATTATTGCTGTTGGTTTTACGTGTCTGTAGCGGGTTGGCTTCGTCTGGATGCCAGGGACCTATGAAAGCCTCTCTGTCACTCCCCTCCACAACTGCAGAGGGGAGAGAAAATATAACAAAGGACTCATGGGTTGAGGTAAGCACAGAGAGAGATCTCACCAAATACTGTGAAGGGCAAAACAGGCTAGAATTAGAGGTATTAATTGTTACTAACAAAATCAGAGCAGGATAATGAGAAGCAAAATAAGACCTTAAAACTACCTTTGTCCTCACTTCTCCCTCCTTCCCAGCTTTAACTCCTCTCCCCCAGGGGTGCAGGGAGACAGGGAATGGGGGTTAGAGTCTGCTCAGTTCACCACAGGTTATTTCTGCTACTGGTCAGGAAGAGGAGTCCTTCCCCTAATCCACCGTGGAGTCCCTCCCACAAGAGACAATCCTCCATGAATTTTTCCAACATCAGTCAATCCCACAGGCAACAGTTCTATGTATACTGCTGCAATGTGGGTCACTGTTCTCTGGGATGCAGTCCTTCCAGGACAGGTTGCTCCACTATGGGTACCCCACAGAAAAACAAGTCCTGCCAGGAAACCTGC